>JAYRBW010125356.1:0-38747 GCA_036023295.1 Invenusta paracnida | reverse complement strand
ATTTAAAAAAATTATAAAAAATAATTAAATGAATTAAATACAAATTAAAATTAAAATAAAAACATAAATATCAAATAATTGAAAAATAAATATACATGTATATATATAAGCATTAAAAATGTGTATAAATCAATAAATCAAAAATAAGTAACACATAATTAATCAATGCGCCAATAAACCAAACATAATATAATATAACTAGTCTTTAAATAAAGCATTAACGAGTTGACAAGTCGGAACACTCACAGATTGTTACGTCACTTTCTTTTGCTTTTTCTGGATCGTATCTGACAATCGTCAGTGTTCCAAAAATATTTTCCGTTTCATTTGCATTGTAAATATGCTTGACACCAGAAGATGGCTGGAAAAGTATTGTTGTCACCATAAATACTGCGCCAATGAATACAGTGACTCGATTGTTTGACATCTGAAAAGCAAACTTTAATCACTTATTATATTTCTCTTTGTGAAGTAAAAATTACTTGTAAATACATTGAGTAAATATGTTGAAAATTGGATAAATTACTATAATATTGATGCAATGTTTCATACTCGATTTTGTTACATGGGAAGCTTTTCCTACGTTTCATATACGAAAGAGCCATGCGTGTCATTTTGATTGCATTTGTCAAACCATAGATATAAATAGCCCTCTTTAGTAGAGAGATAAACAAATAATCTAAATCTATGTGTCAAACCATAACATGAATAGTTAGCTTTAATAAAATGCTTATTTACTCTATGGACTGGTTATTTTTTATTAAATTACGCCCTAATATTAATTACATTGGGAGAACGTGTATGTAATATATGTACAGTAATGCAGTATTGTGTCGGCGACAGACCTGTTTCAGAAGGTAGTGTATAATTTGTTTTATATAAATTGAAATATATGAAGTTGTAAAAAGACCTTCAGTAATAAATAAAGAACTACAGGGACCGCGGAACAGGGGTACCCGTAGGGGGGGGGGGGGTGGCGGACACAAATTTTCAGGAACCGTAAACCGTAAACATTCTTTAAAATATCTATTTTTAATTTACATGTTTGTTTTCTCTGTTGTTAATGGAATTATGGATAATAGGAAAAACATTAAAATAATTAGGACAGTAAATATCTACTAACTGTCACAATGAATGATACAGTGCCAGAGATATGAGCAGCAGCGGTATTGATATTAATCTGTAGCTCAATGTATATTTCGTAAATCCTTTGCCTGTCTTGGCCTGTCTCTTGGTCCACCAACCGTTGCAAAATCCAACGCATCTCACTAGCTGCGCTTGATCATATATGTAGACATGATATAGGACGCACATGAACATCGGCGTTAAGTGCTTTCTAGCATATTTAGTGTTTTACTGAAAGCAGGGAATATTGATTTCGTCGAAAAACCATGTCAACCGAAAACGAGGAAGACACCAAAACATTGAAGTAGGAAGTGGACCTCCGTTTTAATCTGAAACTCCCGGAGACTATTACAGACGCATTTATTGGGAGGGATTGGACTTCATAATTCACGTCAGCTATTTCCGGTTGCATAGACAGTTCTTCTTTGAAAGCCAGCTTCACGCACATTTAAAGTGCTTGTAGGGGACAGCGAAAAAATGTCCCAGATGTGCATGCAGTTATCTGCAACTTGAATGACAATGAGAGATGGCTGGTCAAAGACGATTGTTAAAATTTGTAAACTAATTGCAGTAAATCCGTGTATTTCTGCTACTGCAGAAAGAACATCTTCATTTGCACGACGCTGAAATACATGCTTGCGGTCTTATCAAGGTTGGAAATGAATTTTTAAACACCAAGTCAGGCAAACTTGGAAAATTAGAAATTTTCAAAGATTCCGGCTTCTAGTATATTAACTAAGAATTGTTTAAACATTAACTTGTACGAACAACATTTATTTCAAGACTATTTATCTATTTATTTTGAGGGGCGTAAAATGCCCCCCCCCTCCCCTGGAGAGTATTAAGCCACGGTCCCTGAATTATAACTCAGTGTACTTGTGTCCATACTTTCGAGTGATATCAACTATTCTGAAAGTTTATGTTAATGAAAATAACTGTGCACTAAATATACAAATCACAAATAAAGTTTATATACTTTATTGTGACATAAATCGTTTTTCTAAATTTGTCATTTTTGAAAAATACTAGAAATACAATAATTACAAACCTTTCCTTAATTATTTGAGGAGACTATGGCTCGGACAATATCTAATTTAATAAAATAAAAGTATATATTCTTATATAATCAGTAGAACTCACCATCAAAGATAAGAATAATCCAGAGTTTATTGTGGCATTAAATGCGATTTCAAGATATTGATCCAAGAAAAATGCTTGCAGTATAAAATTTAAATTACTCTAATATTGTCCTACCGAGTTGTCAAATAATATTTAATCAAAAAACAAATAACATCAGTTATACGATGCGGTAGAGGAGCTTGGCTGAATTATGAAAATTTAAATATTTTCAAAGGTATATAGGAACCTAAAATCAGGGAAATTACATAACTAATTAAAAAGGTATATTTGTCTATGTCTCAGAATATCGTTCCATAACAACATTTCCACTGTAGGTACCTTTGAATATTTTGAAATTTTGAATAATTTTTTTAGTCCCTTTTATCGGTGTTATTCGTAACATACTGTTAGGTAAGCAGACTATGATATACTGTTCTTTTGTGAAAACTTATAGTGATTCTGCGTAAAAAATTAATCTGTTTCCGGAGGAAAATGTATTTTTTGATAATATGTCAATATCAATTGAGAAGGTTAACAAAATTATGTGAAGACGAAACACCTTTTCTAAGAAATTGATTCCATTCAAAAGGTATATAATAGAGAGAGAGAGACACTTAAAATTGCAATGCGCATTTTGATTCTAAGTTTTCAATAAGTCTGATGAATACATCGATTTCAAAATATAATGCACATAAATTAGCCTGATATATATTAGCATTCAAAAACAAGCCATTGCTACTTGGCATTAACGATTAGTCGAGTTGGAGCATCGCTCAAGCGAATCTACAGACGCTTCCGCATCGCCTAATTAGCATTAGGCATATAAACATCAATCCCAAAAAATACTATTAATATAATACTTTAAGTTATTTTAGATATTACTAATGGCATTAGTGTGTAAAATATGTTATAGCAGGTATATTTATGTATAAAACGAGTGCAATAAAAACAAAATTTCCAGCATTATTTCATTGAAATATATTCATATAATATCTATTTTAAACGATCTTTTTAATACATTTATATTTCATAGAAATGTAACAACCGATATTTGAAGTCATATGCAATCCATTCTGAATGTCGATTATTGATTTGCATGATTTTATTCAAAAACATCAATGGCATTTAGTATTACTCACTGATTTCATTCAATACAAGTATAACAGTAAATGTCTATTATTATAATGTCTAAACAAAAACGACAGCGTAGCAAAAATGAAAGCCAAGAACCGAGCTCCTCAAAAGAAAAACTGTGAAATAATATTGACGATACTTAGGACAGCCATTAAAAAAATTGATATAAATATGGCGCTAAGATGTATGTAATTATTAAGTTACAACACTTTCTGTTCAAAATGCATATACGCATAGATAAATATGGACATGGGTATACGTCTAAATTGTAAAATTCAAAAAAATATGACAACAAAAATTATGAAACATATCGTGGAAATGGCATAAATTATATTATTTTACTACGTTATAAAAATTGACTTACTTAAAATAATTACTTTTGCATTCATGTGGGTTTCATTTTTTTGGTAAAATGTTTCCAATGCCAACAATTTTTCATATTTTGTGTTGTAATATTTTTATGAATTTTACAGTTTAGACGTATACCTATGTTCCATATTGATCTATTTACGTTTTTAAGCGTTTTAAACAAAAAATATTGTAACAATTACATTTTCGCACTATTTATATATTCATTTCTTCGATGTCTGTACAATGTATCATCAATATCATTTTCATGTTTTGTTTTCTAAATCATGGCACCCTTACATAATTTATTCTATCTTAATGGAATATATATAGCATTTAACCTTAATATTTAGCTTAGAAAAGAACCTAAAATAATCATTTATTTCGAATGTGTTTTTATCTGTACCCCTAATTAAAACACAGTGCTTAAAAGTTGATTTAAAATGTAGATGAAATATAATATAATACAATATTATATTATTTTATGATTGGATATAAATAGTAATATCTGTTTAGATAATCAATTACAACACTGTAAATAAATAATTGATTAATTATTTTATCGATAGCTGGTTCCTAACTGTTATAAGTAATGTTTAGTGCATCGTATGTAAAAGTATTGCTAGCAATATATATATATATATATCGAATTAAGATGTAATTTATTGCTATATGATTTGATGTGTTATAGTTTTTATTACTTTGTTTAAAATATAAACATAAATAATTGTTCCCTCAAGTTGAGCAATATCTCTCATTTTTCGTTTATAAATAGGTAGATTTTGTTTATTTATAAAAAACTTATTAAACATTTTGAATAAAGATTAACTATAATTACTTAATAGAAGAACATATTTGGTTTTGTTCTTTCAATACAGAAAGGTATAGTATCATTAATAGTAATATTTATAGCTATACCACACCAGGCCCGGATACAGACAATTGTTGAGGTGGGGGACACTGTATAAAAGGCGCAGTTGTGCATATAGGGCATTTTGAAAAATAATATTATTTTATGTCTCAGTAAAAACTGATTTGACATATTAGATAAGTTTTCTCAAATTAAAATTTTTTAAATCAGTATTTTAAAAGCTCTAAGTTTATTATTATTTACAGCTTTAGTGCAGAGTAGGTTCCAAATTTTAAATGCATAGGTAGACTTATGCCAAACACAAATAAATCCAAGCAGATTATAGCAGACAAGGACACGAAATACTTAAGATTGCTATTAAACATTTATTGACTGAGTAAATGAAGAAAAGGAAATAAACCTATAGCTACATATATACATAAAAAATAATGTCTTGAAAGGCAATTCAATCACTGATGACATCGATTACGTGCATACTTCTAGCAAAACTGTCTAATATGGTGTCGAACACTATGATCGACGTCACGATGAATCACTGAAAGTGCCAGTCCTGTGAGTCTGTCTTTGCAAGTTGCTCAATACTAGCGCTGTCTGTCACTTCATCAGCCGCAATACCGAACCACCCAGCTTTTTTCACCTGTTCAATAATTTTGTTTTGGATGTACAGCTCGCACCCGTTAATCAATTAATTTTTAACTGTTTTTTTTTTAATCTGTAACTAGTTTTTTGGGGTGAGAGAAAGTGATTTTCTAAAATGATGTCACCACTTCGAATTCCAAAGTCCAACAGTGCTCTGAAGTTTCCGGGTTTCTGGATATGTGGGTCAATAACGCCGTCATGTCTATCAGCTCGAAGGGCGATGTTTTGCCGACCGCAAAACACAACACTATCTGATATTGATTTCAGTTTTTCCTTGTTCTCGGCTATTCGTGGCACCTGTTCTCGTGGCACATTGATTGAGCTCTTTCTGTTGCATCACTTTTTCGAACTCCATTGAGTTCAGAACTGCGTTGCGGTGGTAGCTACATTTGACACGAGACTTCAAATATTCAACTCCATCCTTAAACTTAGTTAATGCCCGAATCACCAATGCACCAAATGACCTTTGCGAACCAGGCTTTGCGAACAACACAAATGGGAAACAAAGACATCCATCTAATAAAGCTTAATACGGAAGCCAAGGGAAAGTTTCAAGCCAGCTATACTGAAAGTATAGTTTCCTAAAACATTCGATTTAGAAGAGGGACCAGAATTAACGTTAATCTTTAACACTGGAGGGGGCAATAAGATATTTAGGCAATAAAGCTTTTTGATAGCATCTGGTAGATTTACACCGATATTTTTTAAATTTAAAACCATTATTAATTATACAATTCAATTGTCTAGTTTTTTCACGCTGTAACTTAACTGTCGAACATCGTCTTAATCAAATTATTCGACCGTATGTACAATAAACTTGTAAATATATAATAAAAGTTGATTTCTCGCCTTATAATCTACAATAGCGCATTGTTTTGACAAAATAATAAGCCATTACCATTTTAAGTTATATAGCCGATTCAACTGTGCCTATAAGCTCAAGCGTAATACATAATATATTGTATTAAACAGTTTACTATTTTACGCGAATCAGCCCAGAGTGTTATTCTTCAAAAACGCGGAAGAATGGCGCGCGATTGGAACACAAAGAAATGAAAGAACGAACTATATAAGTTAAATCTGTCAATCCTCGTGTGTAGAACGAATGGCGTAAAGGGTAACATTATACGATAGATTTTCGTCGTATGCCTTGTGCAAACGACTGCGAATGTCGAATATATATTACCCGCAAGGTATATCTGGAGAGAATTATTCAATTCTAAAGAAGCAATTGTTTATGACTTTTTGAGCGGAAGGAATGACGCTCCTGATAATTTAAATGCAAATTTATAAAAGAACACGATGGCTTTAAGACGCTGAAAAAGAAGGATTGCAATTTTTCCAACATCCCCCCCTCCCCCTTCAACCACTAAAATCCAAATGAACTTCCTGGTTTATACGTTGATGAAAAGATGAGCATTATTAAGTCGAAATGAAGTCAGTAATCTCATTTTCGGTAGAACGAATTCTTCGTATACATGGAGACTTTGAGAGTACAGTGTGGAGTCACGTCAAAATCAGTTGAAGCTTAGATAAAATAAGTCATGAACTGTGCGGAAATCCGGTGGGGAAAAATGGCGGTGTACGTAGAAAAAGAAAAACGACAAATCTACCCGCTTATTTGATAAAAATACGTTCAAACTGGTGGGCGGATTACCGTCTAAATAGACCAATGTTGAAATTTGAAGATGCTTAAATATAACAAAATAAAAAACAATTAATGCATAAATGTTAATATATTATATGTTAAGAACTATGTTAAATCAAAACTAAATGTAGGTGTATATTAACTAGACATGTTTGGTGAGTGTCTCGTGTGCAATTTAGGTTTCATATTTTTAAATAGGATGTCTTTTATCATCATATACAATGTTAGTCATAATATTGCAAGCATAATATCAGCTATCATACTCATGGTTTGTGTTTATCAATTTATAGTTATGTGTATTTTTGTTTTTTAAAGTTATCCCAAATTTTTTAATTTTTTTAATAAAGAACACGTTTCTTATAAATGGGGTAAACTTGACTGACGTATATCTGTGGACAGAACATCCTGAATAGTATGGTATATACCTAAAACTTCTGACTTTAGAAATGCTTTACGACAAATTACAAAATCAATAAGCTGCTGAGAACTCTGACTTCAAAAGAATTTATTTATGAAGCATTGCATGACAACATAAAATCTACTAGAACGTAAATTTATTTTGAAATATCGAGGACAAATTATTTGATGTTTTGGAGTTTTGAGGAAGGCAGAATGTCATATGAATTTGAATGTGTTTTATTCATAAATCAGAAAAATAGAATAATTTATTAAAGATTCATATTACGACATTATTTTAATCAAAATTAACTTCCACAGTTTCTAGTAAAATTAATCTATATAAAAAATGCTATTTTAAAAAGTATTACCTCCATTTTGAAAGTTTATTTTTATTTTACTGCACATATTTAAAAAAGTGATTATTCAAAGTATAACTTATTTTATCTGGTTTACATATTTAAGTATGTACAGTGCCATTTAAACTTCATTAAATACACTTTCATTTACAATATTAAACTATAAAACAATCATTTAGTAATCATAACAAGTTGTGCTTTTCACTATTTCTAGCAGAAAACGTAACAAATCTAAATCTGAATGCATAAAATTAATACGAGTAAAATTAAACCAATATATTAGATAATCTGTTAATTTGACGCAATAATATAGCATTTTTTAGCCTTCATTTAACACTCCATATATTAGCCTTCATTAATTAGTTTCCATTTAACAGGAAATTTCAGCGGATGGATTTATTTTATTAGTTCTTCTTCCCTATAATAAACATATCTCATAAATTATACGTTAAGCCAAGAACACGATTCGAAACGCGTCTGCATCGATTTGGTTCGATAGATTCATCAATCATTTCTAAGGAATAGGGTCAGTTTTTGACTGTTAAAATGTAATAAAACTGCAAAAAAATGCTAATGTTTGTTATTAAAGCAATTTTCGGGTGCTTTGAGCAAAGTATTAAGCTAAATCGAGCAATATAGAAAATGAATGAAAATAAATTTATGAATAGCATTCATTTCGTCGAAAAGTGATTTTTTCGATTATTTTTATTAGCCTTATTCACACTGGACGCTTTTTGCGCTGAGCCATATTAGCCCACATCCTTATATTGTTTAGCCTTCTTTAAAAAATATAGATACGTAGTTTTGAAACTTTGAATGTATTATTTTACCTTTATAAAAAAAGGTAGAACAACATATTTCTTTAAACTTTTATATAATAAAAAAAAACTGGTCACATTTTCTGCTGAATTTTTGTATTATTGTACTTCATGATTTATTATATAACACTAATCAATATCAAAATTAAATTGTCATTGCTTTCATTAAAGAAATGTCTCTTTGTAATAAAAAGTTTGTTGACAACAATTAGGTGCACTTTTAGGGTGTCTGGTGTTGTCAGATGACAACCAATTTGGGTGCACCACAGTAAATATGACGCTAGAAGTTGTAAAAACATTTATTTTAGGGCAAAATCACGGAATCACTTATGCTTCATATATTTAAATCATGAATGCAGTGGCATTACCGTACCATAATGAGGTTTATCCAAAAGGCGGTTATTGCTTATAATTGAAAACTACTCTCATATATCATATTTTGCTTCATTTTTTCATTTAAGATTCACAGAAAAAATGTGAGAAGCGGTGGCCTAAAGGTCAGTACCAATTCCTCCAGCCCCCGGTATGAATAGAAGGCGAACAGTATGGATATATTTTATTGGTCAATTCAATATATTAAATTTCATAATTCCCATTCAGTATTACCTATTTATGTTTTAAAAACCTACAATAAAATTTAATTGAAAAATTGATGTAACATCCAGATCCTGATAAAATAATCAGAATAACTGCATATTATCTAAATTATAACAATAATTTAAATACCTGGAAACAAATACATATATGGAAGGTTTTGAAGGGTTAGTTTTATTGCCATTAAGCTATAGGTACTGATATATACAAATAAAATGATAAGCTTTGATTAACTTTGAGAGTTAATTGTTTGAGATATTGAATTTAATTGGCCAGCTAACGTAGTCCAATCATATTCGTCCATTAGAGTGCTTTAATATGATGGGTTTGGATCAAGGTATTAAGAAAGGGAGCATAATGTCAAAATGAGAGGGACTAATTATTTTGAAAACATCGACAATAACGGATTATTTAGTTTTTCCTCCGCGCTAGAAACGTATACAGTGCTACCTCATGCATTTCTGGAGAGCGCGTCAAGTTAAAGATAAAGAAAAATAATAAGGAGCAACTAGAAAAGTGGCGTGGATTGGAATTACCCGCCAAAAAGTGCGCTTTTTTTGCCTCCAAGAAGAAATAAAGGAAGACGCATGTCATAATGCAAAGAATCCTTCCCAACCAACTAATTCAACTACTTTTGACGTTGTGTGCAACCGTGTCATCAGGTGCTCTAATCAAACAAGCGTCTCCTTCGTCGATAAACTCCTCCTCATCCACAGCGTTGGCTCAACCTCGTCGTCCAGAAGACCGAAGGGTAGCGGCGTCCCTAGCAACTGGAGACGAGGCCTGTTTCCACTACAAGTTCCCGCCGGGTGTGCCCGACCCCTGCCAACACTATGTGTGCCCCAATCAGGCCTGGTGTGTGCCCAGCGAGGATCTCCGGCGGCCCAGCTGCGTCTGCTACAATGAGTGTTTCGACGTAGGAAGCTCAGTGGACAATCGGGCTGTCTGCGGGACCAACGGTCGTGACTACGCCAGTCTCTGTGACCTACGAAGAGAGGCCTGCTCATTGAGAACTGATCTGGTGGTGAAATACCTGGGGAAATGCGGTAGGTCTCCCCTCCCCTCCGCGGCTCTCTTAATAGCAATGTTGCTTTCTCTCGTCGGATCATGAAAATAAGAACGGCGGTATTCTAACCTGTAGTATAAAAATTGTAATACACTCCAATTCTTTTTAAATAAGAATGGTTATTCTTTTTTACAAATTAAAATTTGTCACATTTTACAAAAATTACACACTTTACAACAATCACAAAATATAAATTTAAAAAACGTGCAATTAGTAACATGCAAAATGTTTCTTAATACGTTAAATTTTGCGAACTAGTATACCTTATTTTAACGAGTTTGAGTATCGTTTGTTTCAAAATCTTCGGAATATACCATATTAAAAGTTATACAAACACGTCAATATCCCCAAAATACCCTGAAAGGCTTTAAGAAAGCTTTTAAATTATTTCTCACCTTATTTCTTTCTTACCCAAATCATGACGTGTGGTACTCATTTAGAATTTATAGTATTAAAACATAAGCGCATCAGATTTGTAATTTTTATTTCACACCATTTATCAAAATGAATGACATATTACAGAATTATATTATAACATGCTGAAAGTTGACTCTAAAATAGTTAGCAGGTTCCAGACTTCTTATAACGTTGTAAAACTAAACTTTGTCCTAATTGAATAGGTTAATCTAAAACAAATTTTAAATTTACAATCCGATAGACATAAGGAGATGAGAAGTAAGATGTTTAACGAGTATGTGGCATATTTAAAGACGTCAGTATCAGCTTCTAAGGAAGCGAGGGAATCGAGGAAGTTCGAGAAAGTTTTATATCAATGCCTCCATTTAAATTCGTGTCTCAAGTATTTGGATAGACTCTGGGGCCTTGAGCATGTACGAGTATCCATTGTTTTTAAAGGAGACAATAAATAAATTGTGATGAGTGAGAAAATCAATTGACCTAAACTAAAGATATAGACTTTATTCAACGTGAACAACACGTGATACAAATAACGAGAGGAACAATTAATATTCCACTATATATAGTTAAATCTGGCTGACTAGAGTCCCAAGGTACTACACGATTACATAACCAGACTTCCCACTAACTAAGTATGTACTAGAAAACAGAACTCATGCGAAGACACACATCAAAACTAAAATTCAGAACAGTCTGCAACGTTTTAAGTTGATTGTTGACCTTTAACGTTTTATATCGAATTTAAGCCTTATTTTCTGTCCATTTAGAATGATTTTGCCTGTTAAATCGTTTTATCGTAAAACTATTCGTATAATGCGCCGGTATATTGAAATGTTTTGCAGATCAACGTTGCGTTGGTTTCAAAACTTTAGTGTTTAAATTTAAACGATAATAATAATTTGTTTTTTTCAATAAACGAATACGACGACTTTAGTGTAATTCCAACATGAACAACAGTATACAACGACACAGAAGAGCTATTTTATAACGATAAAGTTTCCCAATTTTAGGCAAGGAAGTGTAAAAATTAACTCATTTTCAGCATAAATACATTTTATTTTTTACAATAGTTATAATAGATTAATATACTTTCACTCAATTTATCTTTAACGATTTAAAACCTACACACAAATGTAAAGCTTTTATAGGTTATACAATCAGTGTTGACATCACCCTTGCATCATACATTAGAAACAAATGACATGTACAGACAAAGCTGCAAGATTTATCTTGCTATTGATTATTTGCCATTTTTTTGGCGAATAATGTAGTTTTCGTAAGAGTTATATTTTCAAATAAGATTTGGTTCGGCTGTATTTTCAACTTATTTGGTTAATTTATCTAAACTGTTTTTTAGTTTTAAAGATTCTATTCACTAAACTTAATACATAAACAAAGCATATTTGATGAATTTTATGTTTAGGCTAATTAAAAATATATTCTATTACAATAAGAAATCATCCACTATAAACAGAAAATATAGTTATTTCCATACAGAGTGCTTAAACATAGAGTGTTAACTCTTAATGTACCTATTCATATAAATTGAGCCGAAAGTTTTCGTCAAAAACGAAAATCCTTTTATTTTAATGAATTTTATGTAAATGCGGAAACTAAAAAAGTCTTATTAAATATATTTGTATTAAATTTATTCGAAGAGAAAATTATTATATATTTATTTTTAAGCAATTTTAACATACATACATATATGTAAGTTAAGTTGACTGAAAAATACAATTTATTGCCTATATATCTAAAACTGTTTTACTACATACAAAAGGGAATTGTGAATACTGTATTATTGATTCTTTCAATCATTTTACATTTTTACAATAAATTTCTTTAAAAGTTCTTGACACATTTGTGTGTTTTAGAAGTATTAATTTTATTGTCTTCTATTAAGGAAACATTACCAGAGACATTTTTTGCAATATCCATTTTAGTAGGCACCTTCTTTTATGGATAAACTCTAATTTAATATTAATCCATTCTACTTCTACATTAAGGCCCAACATTTCTACATATATTAGACTCGTATATAGACGTACTAAAATAGAGCGATCATAATTGTCGTTTTCTTTTAATCATAATCGATCTGATTGACTAATTTCGTACTTAGACAACCTAAAGAGCCCTTTTTTGAAGTACCTATAATGTAACATAAGTCAGATTATAAGTGACAATAATTGACACTGTCACAGGAAAATCATATTTAGTCAGAAATGCCGTCAGTACACTCTCAAGCCGTCTTCTTTTGAGTGACGCTTTCATCCCGTTTAGAAGGCAGTTATATTCACGAAAATAATTAACGAAATAAAAATGTTCTTTAACGAAAATGTTTACTTACAGTCATTGTCAATTTATATGATGCAAATTAAGCTTCATCGATATATTATATTCTACGTAATTATTGATAAATAATTTTACTTTTTATAATTTCAAGTTTTTATTAAATATGTCTCAATTTTATTTAATTAACAATGTGCTAAAATGTTGGCGATATTTTTGTCTGAAATTAAGATAAGTTGTATAATTGTTTTATTTTACTGAAGTGATACTAAGATAGGTACAGACACATACAAAATACTTACGGAAAAAGATAACCTATGTACGTACAATGGTCAATTTTTTTGTCAATATTCCATTTGGCTTTTGGAAATAAAAATTGCATGTTTTCATTAGGAAGACGCAAACCAGTTCATCGGAACGTTTCCAAAAGTTGACAAGAAAAATCAAGCAAAAGATGTCCAATATTACGTTTGCATTCACCTTTAAAAACATCCTTAGTTTTTTGTTGTTTTGGATGAATGTATAATTCTTTTCTCATCTTTTTAACTAAAAATAAAGAATTCAATTAAAGTACGTATCGATAGCTATGTTAGGTTTTGCTTAGGTCGATGGCAAGTTTTTTTAATTTACTTTCTTATTTTACTAAAGACTTCAATATTTTATGTGTTTCTACCACATTGCTTTATTTATAATATATCGTGTTTTTATTTAAGCAATACTGAGTTTATGTTCTAGTGTGTTTCACCAACTTAGAATTTTCAAACTTGTAATATTTTTTATGGATGACTCTTAATTTTTTAGAATTTTAAATCAACGTTTTCTTTTTGTAATAGTTTTTGGTAACATGCTTCTACGTTCACGTATCTATCAACACTGTAAATCAAATTGGTCAATTTATTGAATTATTGATTCGATTCCAATTAGGACTAAATTCATGAGGTTTAGTATCACAATAATGCTTTTACAGAATAAAATAGGCTATGTCCTCACTTTTATAAAAAAGCGAACAATTTTGAATTTGGCGACTAACAAAAATGGACGTTAATTTGGGCTAAATGTGATACTATGTGGAGAGAATAGATATTCGAATCACGTTCGTTTAGACTGACTATGCGTATTTGAGTCTACCCAGTTTATATGCTTGCACATATTACCTCAATCTACTCTTCTTGTTGACCTTGATTAAAAAATACTCTGTGATCCCCACAATCAAAGGGTTTCCACCAACTTTCGAGGAATATTCCTCCGCCTAACGGACTATTTATTTGAAATCACCCTCGTTGAAGTTTTTCATTACGTTGTCCTTTTAAAGTCAATAACATGAAAAATCCTCTAAAATCGGATTGTATTAGAGAATGTGATAATGACAAGAATTTTTTATCGATAAGAAAAGATAAAAATATCATGAATGACAGGCCCTCTATAGTACATTTATGTGAAACTGGTTTGTATATATATTAAAGGTTATTCAATTTTGGACTGAAGCATGTGTTTAAAAATATTGAGCTATATATTATGTATAATTAAAGGTGGAAAAATTATTTAAAGACACTTTAAAATAGCTGCGATTTTAATAACGGCTTCTTAAAAATCCAAATCATAGGGTAAGTAAACATAAAGATTTCATTCTTATTGAATCTGTATACAGTTTTAAAAACTACTATTTTGATACTCTAAAACTTTTGCAAAATAATCTTTTAAAACCTTCAAGTAGTTAAACAGGTTATAATGTGTTAAAACAGTTTCAGATATCAATGTAATAAATAATATTTTACAGACAACTTAGGTATGTTGAAATTGCATGAAATATATCTATTTGGTCTTAAAATAAATGTAATAAAAATGTTTATAGCTACTTTTTTGTAATCAATTTGTAATCAATTTATTAAAACAAAACAATTTATTACACATATTGACGAAAATTTACCGCGCGATGTTTATGAAATCAATAGAAGTGAAATATCCATGTCAATTTTATTTGTAAAAGCATTTAGTGATCTATATTTTCAAATAAATCAATAATAAACTTGAAACACAACCAATCTCCTGATTAAAAATAATTGTGCGTGCAAATGAAATTATCAAGAGTCAAAACTCTTTGCAGTTTACTTTAATTCTATTTTTTAATACTGTTTAATTATGCTGCATTGTCATATATTTTAATTTAACAGTTATGTGGTTCATTTTTAGTAACTCTAAAATATTAAAAGCAAATTTGTTAAAATAGTATCAATTATAAAGTAATTAAACAAAGGGATGTTACTCTTATTGATCTTATATACATCGCGCTCTTAATTTTTGTCTATATGATCATTTTATTTTAATACTTTTTATGAATATGGGTTACAAAAAAGTAGTATTATATATTTTTATATATTTCAATTTGAAATCGTAAATATACCTACATTTTCATAACATTTTTCAAACAAGTAAGTTGTCTGTAAAATATAATTTATTGCCTATATATATTAAATTGTTTTACCGCATAATTTATTTAGCTTACTGCTGTCAGTGTTTAAAACACTATTTAGAAAAATATTGCGGGTTACAAAATAATAGTATTTAACTTCATATACTGGATCAATAAAAGTGAAATCTCTGTGTTTTCTTACTTTACGGTTTCAATTGTGATTTTCTCATCTACAACAATTTAACAAATATTCTTTTTTTTCTTTTTTTTTCTAGAGTAAGTATTGGGAATCATGTTAAATAGTACAGTTAATATTTTATAGAATTTCATTCATCTAACTTGTTTCAATATCAATACAGTCGTTTTCCCGAAGAAAACTCTCCACCTTCACTTGAAACCAACATTTTACCAATGTGATAAATCAGTGCAAGCTTTGAAAAATAACAAAACTTTCAGTTTCATTAAATGGCATATCTTGGACCACCATTTTACTAAAGAACGATAGGCTTTTATGTCTCTCAAAATTAAAGTCTACACATTTGTAACTTAGAATAACTCCTCTTAACATGCAATTTGCGACAAAAGGTCCAACCTGGATAACACACCACGCACCCACTTCAATTTAATACATGCAACGACCAGTTTTCGTCTGGGAATTATAATTAAATGGACTCGAATATATACAGTGTTTTAAAAACTTTTGTTCAACAGATGGATGCTGCAAGCGAGATAGAAGGAATAATAATTTAAGTGTCCTATACTTTTCTGATAAAGCTGCTTTCTTTCACAATATTTAATAACAGATTATAAGATTAATTGGTTTATTATTAAGTTTCGATGATTTTTAGATTATATATATTGGCACGATTTACAGTTTTATAAATGTGTGTACTGTATTTTAATTTGACCAAACGTACGTGATGCTATAATCTAGTTAAAGACAGAATAGTTGTAGAAAAGTTATTATTTCCAATACAATTTTAAAATTTAAATTGTTCCATTGTGCGCAAATAATAAAGGCCAAACGAACAAGCCAAATTATCCTTTGTACTATTACACAAATCGATAAACTATTACACAAATCGATAAACTATTACACAAATCGATAAACTATTACACAATTCGATAAACTATTACACAAATCGATAAACTATTACACAAATCGATAAACTATTTCACAATTCGATAAACTATTACACAAATCGATAAACTATTACACAAATCGATAAACTATTACACAAATCGATAAACTATTACACAATTTGATAAACTATTACATTTAAGTGGTTTTGTTTTGTTTGTGTTATAATAATATATCTGAGAAATTATATGATACATTTTGAACAAATAGGTATTTTCATTATAAAAAATATAATTATTGCAAAATATTTATATTTGTATTAAATTATGATTAATCCATTATAATCCATTTACGTTAATTGTACGTGCTAATAAAATAATCTTACTGTAAATAAATGTCTATATAAAATCGGTAAAAGCAATAAAACAATTTATACAGTAATCATATTATGAATATGATATGAATAATAACAAAACCATATGAATACTTCTTAGTGTGTTAATGTAAAATAGGTAAACACTTTCAAGCCCAAATTGAATTATAGTTTAAGAATGCAACACGTGATTAATTTGTAAACGTGTAGCTGAAGATGTCATCAATTCTATAATCATTGCTTTATTGCTTATGCTCTATTATTCATCAAGCCAGTTTGTCAAGCCCTCTTGACCGTGTGGATACAAAATTTGGCTTAAACGTGTATATGTATAGGTACTTGGCGTCAGCCATTAAAGTATAAAATGAATGAATAATAACATAATGAATATATATACATAAAAATAGTAATTTCTCATTATCTATTGATTCATATAATTTGTTGAAATTTATTTTAATTCAAATAATTCAACAACCTTCAAAACCCATCCAACAAAATAAGGCTGAATACATTCCTCCCACGAGTAGGGTTGGCTATATTCTCATAATGTCAATGCATTTATAGATAGCTGGGTACATACTTGCTTAATAAAGTACCTATATTGTACACATCAACGGTGGATGAATGAGCATTTCAAATTAACCATTTATGTAACACAATTTTAATTGCTACCTATAACCACTGTTCCATGCAAGCATTATCCATATATATCGGAATAATATAGGGATCCATTGTGTAATACCTACGTGTATGTATATATATCTATAATTGTAAATTAATTATTTATATAAAATATTATATTATTATAATAGCAGGTGGATATTCTATGTCAAATGATGTCAGCTTGGTATATAGTCATCTACGTTTCCATCGTATCAGCATATTTTTAGACTACATTTGTGATGTGTAATAGTAAAACACACTCGCCATTGATGTTATTTACAATAGGCGAAAGAAGATGTTTGTAAAATATTTCATTAAAAAGGTTTAAAAATTGTTTAAGTCAAAAATAGTTAAAATTGCAAATTTTTATTTTTATTTTTCCAAACAAATATTTCAATTTAAGTTGTTTTTTTCAGTTACAATAAGAACCGAATGAAGTTTAGAAAATATGGTTATATCTGTTCCATATATTATGTATATCGATGTATAGTATACATACATAGGTATTTAATCATAATTTTAATTTTAATGGATATTTCTACCAGGTTAATCATTTGGAGCAAAGGAAATCACCATTACTGTAAACAAAAAAAGCAGCATCTACTAAAAGTCATGGTCTGGGCTGCTATATCAGCGAAATATTTAATTGTAATTGAACTATTTTTATTTGATGATGATGTAACTGCGGAAAAATATGTTGCTGTATTTAAAAATGAGTCCATACCTACCGGGCTCTTATTGCTAAAAGTTTACATCCCTCATCCTTTCCAACAAGATGGAGTACCAGTACATACAGAATATATTCTGATGGGGCAAATTTTTATATCAATACTTTCCTGATCCCTGGATTGGCAAGTATGGACCTTTTTTCTGGCAATCCAAATTCGTCTCATCCTGTGATAATGCTCTCTGGGGTATAATTTAATGGCATAATTATAGCACAGGAATCCAATTCTGCTGTTCAACTAAAAGCTATAATTTGGCAAGAATGCTTTGATATTCTATAAGACCTATTACAATCAATCAATTATCGATTATCAAGTAGATCCCCTTGTCCATAACTAGTGCAATAAATGAGTCATAGAAATATCATTACATCACTAATATGTGTAATGTATGTAAGTATTGTTAATTAAAAAGCCTGTGTGTAGTTGTAACTTATAAACCATACAATAACTGTTATGCCAAAAGTAACGTTAACGAACATATATTTGAAAGATGTCGAATGATAAAAGATGTCTTGGTTGCTCCCACATTTGTTATAGAGTGTATGTATATAATTTCCCAAATAATAATAAAATTTGATAAGGGAAATTAAAATTAATAAAAACATAATTAAACACTTCGATGTTATATTGATCTGATATTTTCTACTTATCCAGTCGTATACGGAATAATAATCAAAAACTGAATTGAAGGCAAATGTATCTAAATTGTTCATAGTGTTTCACTAATTTGTTTTTCTTAATAAGTGCCTCCTGTACCATGTTATAATACTTTAATTTGCCAAAAGATTCATTGATCATTAAACTTAAAAATAGTTTTAAATAGACTAAGATGATATGTATATTACATTTTACGAAATAATTATAGAGGAAGAAGTAATCAGACTGAAATATTTATTAGAATAGAAAGACTCAAAAATAAATTGCTCATTTATATTCTAGACAATAACTTTGAGAATCAAAAGTCAGAAGAAAAAATACACTAAGAAGCAAATAGGTCTTACAATGTCGAATTAGACGTTATAATAATGAAAGTCCAATTAATAACTCGGGTTAATATGAAACTTATATTAAAAACTAATCAAATTAAGCTTGCCTAATTGCAGTTTTGGAGAAATATGTATTTAGGAATAAATGATAAATTGAACTTACAGATTTCTATCCCGCTTATATAGAACGCAGAGAAAAGAGCAAACCAAAAACAAGAAATATATCTAAAAATAAACGCAATTATAATAAAAAATGGTTCAAAGTCAAACCTTGTTCATCTGTTCGAAAGACTAAATTAATTCTAGATTTAGTTATATATATTAGATTTCTTAGAAGAGCGTCATTTAATTAGAGAGATATTTGATGTCATACATATAATTTATCATGTCAACTTCTCTATTTTATCACTATATTCACAATTCGGCACCTAAAGAGAGAGGGGGGTGGGGTGGTACTAGTCACGTGACCACCATAGAGACACACCCCTTTTGTAAAAAATAAATGAGCAAAACATAATTTTCGTTAAATATAAAATGCATATCTCACTTGAAATGGAGGAAATTCTGATTCGGATACTAATCAGAACATAACATGATTTTTTGCCGTAAATTCTGCAAAAAAAAAATATTTCTTTGTAAAAACAAATATAAACATTTTTAATTTTACCTATTTTTGAATTAAACATTTTGTTAACCCTTTTTATGAAATATGTTACAAAGATCTTCACCTATAACTATATGCAACGTTTGGAATCTCTTTTCATCAGAAAGTTTACATATTATGCCTTAGTGAGTCCCTCCCTCCTCCCCATGATAAAGATACCCATTTTTTTATAAAAATTATGTTTTACTCCTTTTTAGCAAAAAGAGGTGCATTTTTAGCGTGTGGTAACGTGATCACTATTTTGGGTGCACAAAAGTAATTATAACTCTAAAAGTAGCTAAACATTATTTAAGGAAAAGTTCCGAAAGCTTTTTTTTGAAGATATCTGCAAAAGATGCCCAGTGCATAGGCGCGGCATTGTATAGGTCTGGCATTGTATAAGCGCGGCATTGTGTTGGCGCGGCATTGTGTAGGCGCGGCGTTGTGTAGGCCTGGCATTGAAGATATGAATAGTGTAAGAAAACACCCAAATTGGAAACTCAAAGATACATTCTAGTGAATGACTTGTTCACATCCTTTTTACATGCATATATTTTTGTGCAGATGTCTTCTGCAGCAGGGATACACTTATTTTTTTTAGTTATATAATAGACTAATTTCCAACATCAATCAAATGCACTAATTACATCAATTTTATTGCAAAGCGAAGAAACAATCTAAAAACGGTGAGATTCCGCTCACAAGTTACCTTTATTAAAACTTGTTCAATTTTATATTTTTATGTATATATATGTAATTTATCGGTTGAGGTCCCGTTTTATAAGTATTTTGAAATACACGCATATATCATTTAATTAATTCTGTGTTTTTTCATACAATTTATAAATATTAACATTGCGAAATCGTGCTTTGTTATAATTTATGTTTCTTAAAACGCGTCAAACATTTTGAGTAGATATGAAACTTATTCAGACATTGCAACGCTATTCGTTGTATAATGCATGTATTTCTCGAAAAGTTTCCATTCACATCGAATTACTATCAATTGGAACAAAAACGAAATTGAAATAGATAGAAAACTACTTACATAAAAATACTAAATATTAACATATGTATTAACAGAACGTGTATGTTTAATATTTCAGTTTGGTTTCCAATATTTGTTATCGTAGTGCTTAATGAAAATTTCTGTAATAATGTTTTAAATAATATTAATATTTTGTACTCAGATGCACAGTAATTGTTATACTTTAAAAAATAGTGCCGATCGAGGAAATCATCTTCATTCAAAAGTTTAAACCTTTGATAATGACATATTTAATTGATTATATTTTAAAATTCTAATCAATAATAATTACCATATTATGCCAAACGCTTCTGAATATTATGTTTCATAATCATATGTATCTAATAAGTTGACAACACAAATGTTATACCAATATTTGTAAATAATAGCAAGTACATATAAATAAAATGACTATTTGGTACTTTAAATTTACCTTTTGATGTATTTAAATGAGACCTTATGTCTTTTTAAGATAGAAATAATCTCAATACAAGTTCAATAAACGATAATCAATAATAAATAGCCAGCCACCAGGACTCTGTATTATCGATTATTATAATTTTAATATATTAAATACCTATAATTCGGAGTTATCGTTAATTTGAAATTATATTAATTTTATCAATAAAAGGTCAAAGTCTATTTCAAAATGCAAAAATATTTTTATTTAATTATCATTCAATGTTATTCAGCAAAATTATTGATTTTACAATAATAACAAAGATTTATTATCAAGTATTATTGATTTCATTGTAAACAAATTTTGGCGTCCACGTAGGAAATACATCAAGATTTACGATAATAATTTTATCAACCGTATTCAACTCAAACATCAAATGGCGCTTCCTACTAAATAAATCTGAGTCATATGATATACACGTATGTAGAATAAAATTACCATATATTTTACTCCCAGCTTTCGCGTGAGCGCAGTTTTGTTGCACTGCGGTGAGAATTTGGAAAGCACCGCCGCCAACTCTCGAATGACCTATAATGCTTACTCTGATTTGGTCTTTGAGTGAGACAATTTTATCAAATTAATAAGACTATATTATAATATGCATATATATATATATATATTTGACTATATTCAAGCTTATTGGGAACACCTCAACTGTATAATGAATATATTAAATCTGTTTGTGAATTGATTTTATTCAGTTATCTTGAATCCATTTGTCAAAAGGGGCGATGCAAAAGAAAGCCCCATATATAGTGAAAAATGAATTCAGAAACTAGCAAATATATTTTGCATTATTTTGCTCCTTAAGCAAATACGACAACTCTAGTCTTAAATGATGGAAAATGATTTGTTATGCAATAATTATTTTGGTCGAAGCCTTCATAATTATAATTTCCTTCAATTATGTTATACAGTTTTCAAAAATGTTTGTAATATATCAATTCTTCATTGTGAAAAATTTTAAAAGTTCAATTCTCTCTCTCTCTCTCTCTCTCTATTTATATATGCAAAAAAATATTCTCATGGAATTTGAATGAGTTTTATAAATAAATATCACTATTTACGCTTTGTTCCATAAGTTAAGAAATTAACGACAGCTTAACATAAAAATTGATAATAGAAAGTATAATTGTCAAACAGTCCCATTTTGATAACTTAGCGACCAATCTCCTTGAAACTTTAGAATCACTTAGAAACCATTGAAGGCTCTCGGGCCAGTTATGACAGACTCCTTTCCTTAGCAATGGGGTAAAATACATCTTACTTAAGATAAACTAAGAGCAATTTTAAAACTGATTAATTTAATAAATGTAAATATTTGACTTTAAATGGTTGGTTGCTAAAAAAAATTTGCAGAAATGACTAAATGCAAGTTAAAAAATACTGAATAAATCGCGTCTTACAATTAATCAATTGATGAATATATTTTCTATACGTTGCTATTATTACATGCCGAACTCTGTATTAGATATCAATTGATCATAACTGTAAGCATGTATGTTGCTATTCAATCTTTGCCATTGGTTCTGCTGCATATAGTGTGTATATATTTCTTTGACTCCTCAATCTCCTCAACAGACCCCTGCAAGAACGTCGTATGCCAGAACAACCAAGTATGTCAACTGAACAGTCTCCGAGAGCCTGTGTGCCGCTGTCGACTCAACTGCGACTCTGTAGCCTTCAAGCCGGTTTGCGCCAACGACGGGGCCACCTACCCCAATCATTGCAGTCTGCAGTTGGCGGTCTGTCACTCGAACCGACCGTTGGTCATCCTCTTTAACTCGAGCTGTGAATCCGGTGAGTGAACGCCTTATATTTACGACGTTATTTAGAATTATATTTGTTATCAACTGCTTGTAGCTATAATAAATAAGCGTAATATAAATTATTACGACTACTCACCCAAGTTTAGTTTAAATTTGTTTGTTAACGTATATATTTGAAGCAATCTCCTGACTGTGAAGTTAAAAAGTCGATAAAATAGCTGCAAAATTCTGGTATGAACACGGGAACAGGCCACTAATACAATTCAATACAGATTCAAATATTATTAATTGCGATTTTAGATATTTTTTGGAGCCAAAAGAACTTTGTCAGCGTGCAATTTTCTTCGACACTGGCTCGGTTCCAATAAATGGAATAAAACAACCCTCTTGTTTTGGTATAGAATTTGGAGCTAGTTATTAAACTATTTAACTAAACGAAGAGTTTCACTTCATCGCCATTACTAAAAATTACCTGGAAACTTTCCACAAATGCCAAATAGTTGATGCAGTTAGATGGCCGTTAGTTTTTCAAATTGAAATATGTATATATCAGTTTTTCTACATCGCTGATACAAGAAAAAATATTGTAAATTAAATAAATATTTAACCATTCTAGCTCAAAGAGCTCTTACAATAGATTTAAGTACATTGATATAAATTAACGGTGTTTTTTCTTCATAATAAACAATATAAGGCAAACCATATCTAAATGTTTACTCAGTTGTCCATCATTATTTTGGGAATGAATTGTTTCAATTGTCTTAAAGGAGTTCTCCAAACTGTGGAGTAACTTGTTTGTTTAAAACAGTTTTCAAATCTGATCCCGTGGTTAAATTTCCGTTAAACTATTTATATATCAATTATCCTAGAAGACTCACCTTAAACAACATAATAGGTATAACTCTAGAAATGTATATTCAATTGTAATGTTATATTAATAACATAATTATGTGAATGTTAGTATGTTAAAATTTGCTCCGTGGTCGTTTAAAATACAGAAATATAATAAAAGAGGAGATACAAGAAAAGAAAACACATACTCGTCATCATTTGGCTAATAGAGAGACGACTTAAAATAATCGTTCCATTATGGTATTATGGTATTATGGTATTAAGTTATTATTGAGTCATGATCATTGTTTGTATTATTAAGTTATATTATCATGCTTGTTTTATTTTTTTTTATGTTTACTCAAATACATATTACGTCTTAGTTTTATTACATTCTTCATCGTTAATGTGTTCATTACAAGTTGCAATTTCTGATAGCATAGTTTATGGTAAATTTTTACTTTTTGAAATTATTCTTTTTTATATTGTGCAGCACAATAATTACTAAATGTACGTAATTTCTCCAATATTAACTCCAGTATTTATGAGTATATTGGAGTATACTGGAGTATATTAACTCCAATATTCTCCAGTAAACGCTTTAATACCAATTTAAGTATATATCTCAGTATTTAAGAGAACCTCATTGTACTTCAACTTAAACATTAGTGTATATATTACAACTATATATAGTTACAACCAAAATATAATACATACATATACATATATTGTTTGATATCCTTTGATAACCTACCATTTCATCAACTTTATTCAATGTGTCTTTTTCCTAGTCCCTCCGATTGAATTAAAACGAGATAAGTATATCCTTTATATTAACATTAAAAACATACGTTAAACATATATATACATATACTTACTACTTATTTATACTACTACAATACTTACTGTATTGTAGGAAATGTTGCAATTTGAAAGTTAAAACTAAACGTTTACGTTTAGTTATTTATTTAAGCCCGTTGTACCTATCAACTTTGTTACGAATATATCATTTATGTTAAAAACTATTTTTTAAAGAGTCCAACTAACCGTACATTATTGCCTGTTCATGAAGCATGACTGTTTGATTATTTTCAGCGTTTTAATTTCAAATATATGCAACGTCTATATTAAATTAATGTATGCGCCTATATTATTGTATTAGAATATCATATCAGTTTTATTTTGTTCCGACGTGTGTATCATATTATTCTATATTCACATTTTTATATTGATATATTTTCTCAATGGATTGCATTGATTTTTAAGCATGAATATATTTTGAATCCTGATCATTGATGTTGTACAATTTGAAATATATTTTTTACTCATCAATATGTAAATATTATATTTCCAATGCATAGAAAAAAACTAAAAACTAAAAACTAAAAATTTAAAATCTACTTATGTACCTACTTTTTATTTACATATAATTATCACATGCAATACTGATAAATATATAGTAAATTAATGCATTATTATAGGTAACTAAATACACATGTAAAAGTATCTTCGCTTTAAAATTAATTTTGAAAAATTACTATGAATTCCTAAATAAATATCACGATGTATATTTTTAGATTCCTCAAATATATATAACAAAACAACTATTATTTAATTAAAACTAAAAACCATCAGCTATACAAGGATTATTATCTTTCGAAATTTCGAAGCTCCACTACATAATCATGAAATCGAATGAATGGATTGACTTTAATATTATTAAATTGTTTGAAACTATTAAACGCGTTGTCGGACTTATCCGTTGCTCCCTTTCAATTCATTGAAAGCAATAGTAAATGTTTTTGAATTTTAGATCTTAATATTATGAAGTTCTACGAGTTAATGATCATCCTGATCATGCCATTCATAAAATGAACCCTAACCGTTCTCTAGACATTTTCGATTCGTACAGAAGACGTCTTTTTAAACTTAGGCCGGATATTGAATTTGACAAATATGTCTGCAAATGAACTCACTGTCACAAATAAAGAAAACCACACTGACTTACGAATTATATCAAGACGTTTGGTGTGCGCACAGCGTATACATATTCGATATAGTCAGAAGTTTAACTGAGTTTGAATCTATTATTCTGTTTAGAAAATGAAGGATACATTCAGGGATATATTTGTTATTAAAATAAGCAGTCAGTCAATCAAGTAAATAGCGAAAAAGAGGAATATACTCGCTATTTACATATACGTACAAGTATCAATCAGGTGGTCTGAACCATGACAAGGTGCGTCAATCTGTGACTTTCTGAATGCAGAAGCTGGCTCAAAAAAGGGGAAACATTTGTAACAGTTGAAACATTACACTGGACATAGAGCAGAATCTACTTATAAATCTGGTCTATTTTGAAATGTGTTCTTAAGTTAAATGTTGGGTAATTATTTAGGTAATAAATCATGCGATTTAGCAGAAGAATTCGGCATTATTTTGGCACCTTGTAAGGGTGTATATATAAGGGTAAATTTGGCAAATATATAAGGGTGGAATTGCATTTTTCATCGAGTATTTTATTGGCTGAATTTTACTTTACAATATATGCGAAATAGAAAATATATTGATATAATTAAAATCATTGAGGCAACTAAATTAATCAAAACTATGTTATATATAATGTGTATCTATATAAAAAGGTTTAGAGAATAAGATTGCAAATGTTTACCGAAATTAGATTCATTGAAAATCTCTAAACTTGAAGTCCAAATTTTACGTAGAATGTTACAAAAATTGATTAAAATATACTGTCCGCTTCCAAATGATATTTTTGGTGATAAACAACAATGTTGAAAAAATTTTTTTTTCTTCAGTGAAATTATTGTCTTTCAAAATAATTCAGTTAATATAAGATATATATAGCTAAATATGATGATATACATTTTCTGAGAAAATAAATATTTCAGCCTCAATTGCTTCCCGCTGTATTGTTATTATTTGATACTAATTATCTCAAGTGAACTGAACTAACATCTATATATATGTTATCAATTCATAATCCTCATCTTCACGAAGATTGCATTGTAGCATGCTATTTTCTGTTGCATATCAGCTTGTTTGGCATGGATATTATATATCTTCAAATTGTTTATCACAAATATTTTTCTGTTATATTGTTTACGAATCCTTCACGGTTTGAGTAAAGTTTATATATACTTTGTAACTTTTTCTTTTTGAAAATCGATTAGTTTGACTAGACTATTAAATATTTTATGAGATTCTATTTATGTATTATTGAAATAATTGTTTTATAATAGTTTATTTATATATCTAAAAAGTTATCATAAATTACAACTAATAAATGTTATGATACTCTCTCTAACTTGTCTGTTTTTCAATTGTCACACAATTGAAACTAAAACTTTTGATTGAAATCAATACTTCTTTTATTGATTACAGTTTTGGAAAAAATATACAATTAATAATAATTGGACAATATTATATGCATTCTTTACAATAATTATAGCCTATTACGGTTAATTCCATCGAATAATCCGCTCTAGATCTTAATTATTATTTTATCCTAAATTATAGGAAACGGAAAAAAATGCAATGAAAAATTATTAAAAATCAGGGAAAATGAAAAATGAATTCATAATAACGTTAATCACTATTTAGCGGTGAATTATTTTTTTAAAGGTTAATTCTATGAATAATTGGATTTGAATTTTTAATGTGACATATAGATATGATAGGTGGATAATAATAATAATATCTAATAAAAATACATTACCAGCTAAATTATTTCAAGGACAATAATATGATATTATCCATTTAGCTAGTGGATATAATCATTTTGCATACGCTAATTATAATATATTGTAAATTATTAAGAATATATAAATGCCATTAGACATACAAAGATAAAATACGATAATTGAACCATAGATATTGTACTAAACATCAACGTTTGATGTTTGATGTAGAATGCAATATCTATGCATTAAACAGACGCTTAAGCTTAAAAAGAATTATTTTTTTGGCTCATTATACGACATTTATAATTCCTTTTAATCTTAAACTGCAGCGGCATTTTAGTCTGTTAATACTGAAGAATGGTATTATCATACATATTATCATAGGTACATATATTCCAACTTACTATGCAAACGGGATTACCAATTTATAGACAACACGTTTTCTTATTTTAAACATGTTATACGTATATCTTTTTTTTTTTTCAATAGTTTCTTAATGAAAACTGAAGTAGAGTTCAAAATGAAATACGGTTAATTATTAAATTACCTAAAGAAATAATGCTTAAGTAAAGCTACCATCAATTGAGCATGCGCCTGTGTGTATACATTGCATTTCTCCGTACGTCTTGGGTCTCTTTTACTTGTATTGGGGCAGCAATCAAAGGGATTTATGTCCAAATATGTCTGCGATTTTCAATATAAAATAGAAGTCGGATCATTTATTTATATCCAATTCCCATATAATAGTCCCCGTGGTATAACTATACTCACATATATATAATATATATGTACTTATATTACATATCGATATAGTTCTAGTAAAGAAGTAGTTCGTATAAACGCTAACTGAATGAGTATACTTGAGGGTATTAGATATTATAGACTGTGTGTCTCTGATCTAGCGTATGTTTCCCTATATAGCTGCTCCACAAACATGGTTTTTCGTTTTACTTTTGTAGGCGTGTTAAATATCAATAGTTACACACCCTGTATTTAAGGATTTGGAGTACTTGTAAAAAGTAACTAAGTATATAGATTTTTTGCTGAATTATTATCAGTACAGTAAAAGTGAAAAATACGCGTGTAATTGCAAATGTTACTGAATCACGTGATTACTTAATCAACCAATAAGATTTTGGCTCGGTGGTGGCATGACAGAAACCATTTAAAAAGTTTCATTTTTGTAAAGCAAAGCCATTTAGCTAATCGATAGATTCACTGAGCCGGCTTGAACATGTGGGCTTGACGAGCCGGCTTGAACGTATGGATTTGACGAGCCGGCTTGAACGTATGGATTTGACGAGTCGGCTTGAACGTATGGATTTGACGAGCCGGCTTGAACGTATGGATTTAACGAGCCGACTTGAACGTATGGACTTGACAAGCCGGCTTGACGGTGTCTGCAAGGCATTACTATGGTGTATACATACTTTGTGAAGTGAAATTAAATTATAGTGAAAAGTTAAATGGGACAGATCAAATTTTGCATGAAAATCATTGCATTTAGTTTTATCTATGATTATTTGTTGTTTAAATAGTCTAATATATAAAAATTATTATTTCCTATATCATAGCGCTATTTTTAAATTATCTATTACTGTGCTTGAGGTGTATTTTCATTTTTTGTCATATGAAAAGAGAACAAGAGGAAAATATATCACTGATGAATTGAAATATAGGATTGTTTTTATGCATGAAAAGATGGTTTCCATACGTTCAATCGCTTCTGAATTAAAAGTGAATAAAAATACTGTGTCAAATATCTTGAAAAATGGAAGGAGTCAAAAAGTGTGAAACAGAAAAAAGGACAAGGCAGAAAACGAAAGGTAGCCATATGAAATGAAAGAAGAATCGTAAGAAATTCACTTTCAAACAGAAGATTAACACCAGTAAATTTGGTAAGTATTCATAATCAGTCTACTATGGTTTCAATCATTTTTAGCTTGGTTAGAAGAATACTGCTAAAATATGGCCTTAGAGGCTGTGTAGCTGCAAGGAAACCTCTCATATCAAAAATTAATAAGCAGAAACGCTTCCATTTTGCAAAGACATTTCGCCCTTGGAATGCTGAGAGATGGCGCAGAGTAGTATTTAGCGATGAATCAACATTTGAAATGTTCTCCTCCAAACATAGAATACCTGTCGCAGAAGAAGAGCAAATGAAAAGTACACATTGATGTTTGCCTACAACCAACAGTCAAGCATGTGAGGGGAGGTTCTGTGATGGTATGGGGATGCATTTCGTGGTACGAAGCTGGGAAACCATTGGAAGTTCTGTCAGGACGAGTAGCCAAGGATGTGTGTACTTGGATGTTTTAAAAAAAATTGCTTCCTTCAATATCCAGATTACCTATTCCTGATGGAAAATTTATATTTCTGGAAGATAAGGCACCGTTTTATAGCTGCGCAAAGATTGTAAAAAGCTGGATTTTTTTGCTAGGAAAGCAGTGCTTCCCTAAAATAAATTGGCCCCCACAATATCACCTTTATATGTCGCCCGCATTGAGACATTGTGGAACAATATGATAAAATGTTTGACTAAAGAAAAACATTCTAGCAAAACAGATCTTGTCTCCAAATCGAAAGAAATGTGGAATAAATACCCAATAGATGAAATCCAAAAGTTAATTGAGACAATGCCTCTAGGAATCAATGACCCGTGTGAAGCAAAGGGGGGTCATACAAAGTGGTGAAATCTCAAATGTATATTATTCAAGAACTTTTAACTTATTATATATGTTTATTGTTTAGTTTATCAATTGTACTACTGCATTAAAATTATGTAACTATGAATAAACTAATTTTTATTGGAAAAATATGTGCTTTTAACTACACTGTCCCATTTAATTTTTCCCGGCACTGTATCTGCATCTTACGTCATACAATTTAGTCATGAAGTTCGAGCATCGATTAATATTGTCTGATATACGAAAGGAATCTCGTCCTGTACCTATTATACTATATCTTTTAAACCAGTGAACCGATTTTGATGAAATTTTCACACAATGTACATGTATGAGGGGGATTGCTAAAAGTGTAATTATAGATTTTTAGATCACTTTACTTTTTTCATGACAGCTATGTGAAAAACACCCTATTTTCAACTATCCTATATACCTACTACATAGTTCGCTTAGCTTTACTAGCTAACGACCTATTGCCATAGGTCTAGATATATTATATTAGTTTGACCCTATAGCTATGATATACCACATACTGGCTTAATTTCATTACATAACCATACAAAACATAACTTATTTATCTATATAGGGAACGCTGCAATTGTAACAGAACTTCAGCGTGCATTCAATAGGTACTATTGAAGTTACGTGGGTATAACGCCGGCGAACACGATTGATGGACAGATCACAAAACAAACCCTCATCTGAAAAGTGTGAAATGCCTTGTTTACGTAACCAATAGATACAGGAAACCAGTTGTGAATATTCTATGATATAATACATAATATTCCGGGCAGTAACATTGTTTTCAGATATGGTATATAGTTTATCATACGACAGGTGATGGTAGGTATAGACTTTAGAGGCATACCTACCTACATATTATTACCATAACAGTTTGGCGTCTATTATGAGGTCTGCTATTTTTTATTCCGTCTACCCTATCTATCTGTTTCCTATTAGCCACCTTAGTCGTAATTTGTAAGGCGGGGGGGGGGATGCTCCCAGACCAGGCGATCTCTTATTGTTTTTTATCCTAATTGGATTTTGTAGTTTTTAGCCGACTACATAAAACTACGTCGTGTTTCTATTTTTATCCCACCGCTGTGTAAGTTGGTATACCTCCACGACTAATTTTATCCCAGGTGGCCAAAATCTCTCATCGCAGGTTAGAAGGTATACATACGTCAAATTAGGAACCACAGTTATGTGGTACACCCTGGCCTCCGCACGGTTTAGAGTAACAATGGATTGTTGGGAAAAGCCTCTGCGGTAGGTTATGATGTAGACGATATTAATGTGAGCCGAATAGAATTTTTTTTATTTATCCATCTATTCAGTGTTAGACAGATGCGATGTACCCAATTTAACCCAATTTCCGACAATTATAGAACCAACACCCTGAATAAAAGTTAGTAATAATGTCTAATTCTATACATTGGCTTAATTTAAAATTTGCCAACTTTGTATTACAATCAATTGTGTGTTAGTATCAATCAAATGACAGAGCGATTCCGCCTTTTTTAACGAATATTTCATTATATAATACAAAATCATTTCTATTTAATTAGCCTAGCTTTATTTCTTGTATCAATTATATAGAATTATATGCGCCCATTTATTATCAGATTATTATCAAATTTATACTTTTGCAAACGTGTTTGTATTAAGACTTACCAATATCTAACAATCACAATTAGAATATAAAATCTTTATGCACACCCAAATGTGAAGTATATATGCATTAAGAAGATGGATCTTGTAGATAAAAACATTTGTTGGATCGTTGACATCAATTATAATGAACAATTAACACCCGTGTCAAAATTGATGTTACAGTCACGTGCAATGACAGAAATATAGATAATATCTATAAAGGAGTATATAAGATTAATATTATTATAATTAGGTTAAGACTAAAATTACAATTATAAATTATCATGTAACATTTAGCATTTCTATAGTTATATTATATAAAAAGGCTTCCAAATGAATGAATCTGCGATGATTTAGCTCTTTGCCATTCTATTTTGAATTTAAAGTTTTTTAATTCTTCAAAAAAAAAATCTGATTTTTTACATACAGAATGAAGGCATTTTGTACTGTGCAAATATATATTACCGTGTATTCCCAAAGATATATAATATGCAATTATTATTTTGCGGATAAGTAATATTCAAAATCTTTTTTTCAAAATAATTTCCTCCATCTTTCCTGGTAATTTACAGGCATTTACAATCGTCTGCATGCTAACAAAAATTGCATACGCACATTTATGCATAGAAAAATAATATTAAATTATACGGGCATATAATATATATATATACTCGTAGATAGGTATCAAATAGTGATTACAATTATCATTACAGTATAGATATCTAGGAATTCCTATACATGAATTAAGTGAATTCAATTAAAACATTCGTAAGAAAAATGAATTGCCAGCATTTACTAATTTGTTTGGTTGAGAGATGGATTACATTGATTATTATATAAAGCCTCTTTAATAGATAACTCTTTAACTGATTTGGTATGATTTAATATATTTAAATCAGAATAAGTACAATTGTAGGAACATGTTAATCTGTGAGAAGAGATGGCTGAGTTAGAATCATATTAAATATGTTCAAAAATCCCTGAATAAGTTCCGTTTATGGATAAAACTAAACGGCGCGTATGTTTAGTTTTATTCTGAACAGCTATAGAGTTGTTCATTAAAGGAGCTCTACATATTAATCAATGTAATCCATCTCTCAACCAAACATAGTGAACATTTAGTAGTAAATTCTGCCAATTCATTTTTCTTACAAATTATTTCTTTGTACTCACTTTTTTTTCATGTATACCTATTTCAAACTCTAATGATACTTGTAATCACAATTTGTCACCTAATATATATACATACTTGTATAATTCAATATTAATTTACTATGTCTGATTGCAGTGTATTGCAATACACAAAAAACATTTCGCTATCATCTAATATTCTGATTTTTTTAAATTTTTAATTTTATGAAAAAACTCAGTTAACTGGTTAATATTTTCAAATATATATTTGGAATAAGTTAAAATGAAAGCGCACACTGAACGAGCGCTCCACGTAGAAAATGCAATCTACACCGAAGGCGTCACAGGGCAGCAAAAATCGATACACTCTCTGCAGAAAATCTACATATAAACAGAAAAGAAGGAGGACAGAATACTGAGTCAGTGAGCCATGGTTAATATTGATTTTTGACACGCGCGTAAAGTTGAGAATTTTCATCATTGATTTTCGACGCGCCGCGCCGCGCTGCGTTCAGTGTGCATAGGCCTTTCATCACACGTGGTGAATGTATAGGTGTATACGAGTATATTTATTTATTTACTTGGAAACCTTTCTGTTGAATGGTAACTATACAATTTATCGTGGTAATTATCTATATCAAAGAATATCTGTAACTAATCCGACAAAGAATATAGACACGTAGTCTCAACTCAAGAGAATAAAACGCGTAATTATTACAATAAAGCAGAACATATTAAGTGGAACATAATTTTAAATTTGAGTTTTTTGTAATTATAGATAATTTTAAACCAACCATCTAGCAGCAGAAAGCACGTAACAAGTTTCAAGATACTTTGACTTAAATAAATCTAACTAAAATGTAATTAAATATACATTATAAATGACTTAATTTTTGTATTTATTTAAATCTTGTGTATTGTAATCTATTTTTGAGACTCCGGACAACATCGACTAATTCATTGTTACACTGTTTCAGTCAATTTCATTTCATTGTATAACTGTTGTTTTTATCGTCTTAGAATTATAGAAAGATAATCGTTATAAAATGGGGTATTTCCTTAGATTTTATATAAAATAATAAAACTCAAAATTCAATGAAATATTTGTTTGAGCCACGAGAAATAAAAAAATACTCTACTGACCAGTTTGCGAGCTGTTCACTCTAGTGAGGACACGTACGTCTAATTTTTATGTGTTTAGACGATCCTCCTTCGAAAATGTAAAGGAAACAGTTGAAGTAGACGAGGCGGTAGCATATTGAGTAATTACATCGATAATTGATTGATTATTTCCTCGTTAGTTTCTTACCTCAATAGACGTACATATACATACATATATCTGGGAGTTATTAGTTGCAGGATTCATTGTATGTAAGTATATTATCATCTCGCGTCTGTAATAATTCATTGGAGCAGAGGAGCGACTGTACTAAAGCACAAACCGACATGCAGTGGAGTAAGGTCATTGTATCCCACTCAGGCTAAGGGAGAAAGATTCAACACCACCTATACCTTTACTTCCACTCTCATACATCTCCAATTTTTGAAAAAATAATGAGTTCTTCGGGTCCATTTAACCTCTCCTTCTTCTTCTTCTTTCTCTTTTTCGACAAGACACCCTATTCGTGTACATCTTTACTCTGTCTCGCTATATACCTAGTCTTGTTTCAACTCGATTCATCCTCGCAACCTCCTATAGTGTGTGTACCGATCTGCAGTGTATTATGTTATATCTAAAACAAGATATAGTAGTAGGAAAGGATACTACAGACTCCTCGGGGAAATCATTAACAGATCAGAAAAAAAGGTGGGAGACAGTATTTTTTCTTGTTATTTTTTAGGAGACAAAGGAACTCTGTATATGTATGTTATATTATATCAGGAGTTTGTGGTCATTTTGAGTCCCCCTTTTTCTTCTTGCCAAACCGTGGAAGGACACTTATATCCTCTTTTTTTGAATGATCTCCGGTATTGTATATGCTTGATTGAGAAGTGAATATAAAACGGTGAGAAACTGAGTATAGAAAGAATGGAAAGGAGATGGAAGTGTGTTTCTAAAAAGTACACGTATCGAGGCAAAGGATGTTTTGATTCAAATTGTTAAAAGTATTCCAGCGAAAAAAAAGAAAATATTTGTTTCCCATAGTTTAAAGTTTCCAACACATTTTTTTATGAAGTGAAATTCATTCAATTAAAATGTGATAATTGGTGCATAACATACTACTTATAGTATGTTGCAGAAAGCGATTTTGAACTATTACCTACTATTAAAATTGAAACGGATTAACATGTACTTCACTGTATAAAAAGAATTTAAGTATTTAGAATTTTTCCAAAGATTCAAACTTAAACAGAGATTCAATAATCAAACTTATACATACGACTTAAACAGTTAAATATCGACTGAATATATAGGATAACATAATTTTAATCAATACATTCGATATTACTTCATTGAATGCCATATTTTATGTTAAACAGATAAAAATGTGACTTTATTTATGATACGATTTTTTTCTAATTCAATAAGAAAGTAATTGCAGTACATTTTTACAAATAATAAATTAAATTTATAATAATCAAATAATTGATTATGGTTCGAGTATTAAACTCGTGTATAGAAGAAGAATATAAACAATGCGTGCCCAAATTTATACTCGTATTAACAAGATAATGATGGTTAATATAGAAATATATCCAATCATTCCACGAACAATTTACAGTATAATATCTCAAGATCCTATGACATGGAAATATGCTAAACCTTTAGAGAGAAATGAAAGTATATCTTTCAAACAAATATATTTGGGTTACAGATCTTTAGAATCGCTTCTTTCGGATCTTTAGAATCGCCTATTGTGACGGTTAAGTTTGTCATATTTCAGTTAGCAATCAATGGTGTCAGTCAGCATCAAACTAAATTGCTAATGTAAATTGAAATAGGTAGTTGGTATTAATAATGACTCTATTGTTACGAGAGATACTGCAAAAGGACCAAAAGTGTCACAATAGTCATGGAGGCCTCGATGCGATTGCAAAGTTTTAATCGCTTACTTATCGAAAAATAATAATCGTTTGAGATGAATACTTAAATAGCAATGGCCCATTAACCCTATCCATAAAGGGGGAACAGGTGTTTATTTTTGCTACGAATTAAACGTACAAATGGAGATATATAAGCCTCCATGAATTTTCCTTAAATATAGTTTGGTAAAAAATACCGTTTATGTAAAAAAAAATTTTGGAAATTTTACAACTCATTGAAATTATTTTATTTTTGAATACTTAATGAAATTATTGTTTAGATAATATGTGTGATATATTACTATTTTTTGTTTTGAAAAAACAAGTTACCGTTTATTTTTTTAATTTTGTATTAATTTTAATCCCCTATTAATACATTTTTTTCTATTTTTTATATAAAATATGTTACAAAACATCTTCATGTACCCATACGCCAAGTTTCATGACTCTATTCCACCAGGAAGTTTGAAAGTTATAGGGGCAAAATGTCCACTCCCCCCTTTCCACCGAGATATGGATTCGTAAAATAGCCCGGTATGGATAGGGTTAATGTAAGAACTAGTACAGTTAATAATAATGACAGAATTGATAAGAATAATGATATTAGAAACATCGAAAGGACTACGTCGAAATATTACAATAAATTATTTACCCCACGCCACAGCGAGTTCTTTTTTTAACAATTGTTCCGAAGCTCAATATTTTAAATATATATTTCATGTTGTATGTACGGGTAACATACGTTTTTATTGTTTCATTTTATATCCCCCAATTTTTGGATAATATTTGGAACAAATAGTATTTTGACAAAGCTTATAAATCGAAGTGATTAGAATCTAAAGAAATTATATTATGTGAAGTCAAATAACCCTGCTTTTGAATAAATATATTAATACATTTAAATAGTTTTGTACAGCACATTAAATATGGTTTGAGTGGAGGGGAAGTATCCCTTCACTAAAAATGGTCTCTTGGCCCATCTATCTTGTCATTCGTAGACTTCCTAATTTTATGGACTCAAGGCACCTTGCTCGGATTAATTACAAACATTGAGTTTCTCAGTGTTTTTATTACAAAAGCATTGCGCCACATTTATTTTATTTATTTTATGTACCACGCGTGATCTTGTCTGCAGACTGATGATAAGAAATATACACTATACCATAAAAGCATGGCAAGGGTCAGAACATAACCATTCACCCAAAATCACCACTCTTGATTAATATTTACCAACGTGCATCTCGCACGTCTATTTATATAAGTAACACATCTTCGTATTGGAGACAATAGAGTTATACAAAAGTTAGTAGCCCTCGCATGATGTGTATTATACGTCATGCGATCGCGTCCGAATTTAGATATACATATTATATAGTAAGAGGTCTTCCTTCTTCCCTCGGTGAATACCGTAGTCTTCATACAACGACAATATTTACAACATTTACAACACTGCCGTCACAAACTCCAAGGGACTCAGGATTAAGTACCCATTTTAGAAGACTCAGAGGACATTCTAGACTACTCAAGAGTTGGAATAGCCTCTCGGTTTGATCAAGAAGACCTTATTATTACCAATTTTATTATCTCGAGTTTAGGTTTATTATCCTGATAAGACAGGAAGTCTAGTATACTATATAACTAGATATCGACTTTTCGTGGCTTGTTTTAGCTCGATACTGTACACATATATTATGTAAGTTATAACCCCTAAAATGTCCTTCCAACGGAGATTAACCATCTTGCAGGTAATATATGTGTTATTCCAAACTACTGCATTAATTATAACGTATATTGATTTGTACTAAAATTAGAAACAGTGACTAATTATTGTATTATTGAAAACTGCAACAAAAGAGTATGACATCCAAACCTTAATTGTTTTGAGCATAGAGTAAGGATCCTTACTCTATGGTTTTGAGCTTAGATTTTGTAATTGATACATTTCACTTTAAATTCAACCGTATCTTATTTTTCAAACATTTCAATTGTTTAAAAACATTTAAATGTGTTATAATTTTGAATAATTTCTTGGCGATACCTACAATTCAAATAATAGAAAGGTATTAATCATAGAAATTAATCAATATAAATATATAATTTGATTCTAACATAATATGTTCATTGAAAATGTTGTGTATTTTGCAATTGTAGTCAACATATAAAATAAAAATAAATAAATATATCCCAACGCATTTGCATATTATTATAGAAACAATATATTGACACATATATCAATATTGTATTTTTATCAGACTTTTATAATTAATTATTTATGAAGGATCTATTTCAACAAACTTACTTATTTAAAGTGTTACCTATCAATGTTTATAAAGTAAGACAAATATCTATGGTATTAATATGTGCTAATGAATAAAAAGTAGCTGAATCTAGTACATATATACAGTTTCATATTACATTATTATACTGCTTATATTATTTAGGCATTAATAAGTAACCAATATTTTAACACAATATGCTATATGTTATGGAAAAATTGTTTACGAGATAAAATAAAATATTGTGCATAATTCTTACCACTTTATTTTAAAATATCCAAATTATATTAAAAGTAAACTTGTGCAAAAATCTAAACCCAATGTTTATCAATGAAGAAACTGGTTGATCACGCTTTTCATATGTATTCCTTTAGTCGAACATTAAAAATCAGCGTCTATCTCTAAATCTAGCATTTAAAGGGGTCAACATTATTTCGATATTGATCTTCTTCAAATCAATAAATTGATAATATAAATGTTCGCA
>JAYRBW010125345.1:0-16591 GCA_036023295.1 Invenusta paracnida | reverse complement strand
TATGATATTTAGAATCTTTAAATTTATACATATGTATAAACTATGTCTATAGGCTAAAATAGGTAAATGAGCTAAATAGGTGGGCAGGTAGGTACTAAAAATACGGCATTATTTACTTCTTATTTACCTACTTTCCTATTACCCCCTCCCCCCCATAACAAACTGTCTTTATTTAATTATTCATTATTTCTTAATATGCCTCGTTTCGATTAAAATAGAATTACTACAGGGATATATTTAGAATCATTAAATCTCTACGTAACTATAAACTATGTCTATAGGCTAAAATAGGTAAATGAGCTTAACAGGTAGGTAGGTACTAAAAAACAATATTATCATTGGTGGCATTATTTACCTTTAAGTATTAAGACCTTTAAAGGGTAGCAATATATTGAATTGGAGGGTGCGTAGACTAATTTAATATATTGTGCATCCATATTAATATATGCTTTCCCCCTTTTTTCAGACATTCGAAACCAATACCTACGATCTGATACAATTATTTGGATTCTGGAATGCATCTTACACTTTTTACTAAAATTCAGAATTTTATCGCGTTCATGATGTGTTGTGTACCTTTTTGCCGCCTTCAGGCTTCACACGTGCAATGTGTGGCCTCTTTACTTAATGTCATATTACCCGCCAGTTTAATAATTTATTTTCTACCTGATGATGTGATATTGTTCTCCTTATAAGCGTTGTGAATTAAAATGTATTTGAAGGTAATACAGTCATAAATAAATAAAAATTATTTTTTAACATGCATTTATTCAAAAATAAGATAATATATTTTGAGTTATTGTCACAAAATCAATAACAGTACATATAAAACAGTTTTCAATTCAATATTGCACCGAATTAAAAAAGCATTTTTTGTATTTCGATGCATAGTTTACTTAAGCATGCTTTACTGACTTTTAAAATAAATCTTTTCACACATACACTCCTGTTAATCAAATGGATATTTTACAGTTTTAATGTTATATTAGAAATTATGCGCTCTAAACAACAATAAAACTGAGGATGCCAACCGCAATAATATAATATAATAAAATAAAATAAACGAAACATTCATTAATTCAGATATAGATTTGAATTTATGACGTTTAGTTTAATAAATTGCATCACAGTATCAATTTAATTTTATAAATCATTCAATTGTTATTACTTTAAATGTTACAAATAAAATATAAGCGCAGAGAACATTGCATTACATAGAGGCGTCTCTCACCCAAATGATGCCCTTTCCTTGCTCGCAATACTGGGTAAGCAATGAGGTCATAACACAGACATCCGCGAGGACGATATTCGGTCGCTCCATAACAATAAACTGGACCAGACGAGCATCGTACAGGTGAGCATCGAATGTTCCGTGAATGTGCCGGAAGATTGTTCGCTTTCGCTGCTCGTACTCAACCACTTTGCCTTCTGAAAGCGATAAGAGTTTCGAATTGGTCGCCTTTTGAAAGCGTTGCAAAAATATACAAAATGAACAATAAATTATTTTAAAGCACAATAATTTCTCTAGTGTCAATTATGGATATAAGTATACAGACATATACCATAGATTATTTGATTATCTTTTGCTTACTAAAAATATATAAAATGTCTATTTTATTTTATTTTTTGTAAAACTCGATATATTATAACCACATTATAACCCTAGCGTATCACACTCCAGTATTTCTTCAGATTGAATTTTTGAGGCACTTTTAATATTTTGTAATTAATTGATCAAAAAAATAGATTAATATGGAGGAAGAATGACAATTAGGCGTATTTAGCACCTTCGCAACTGTCAACTTTTACTATCGAAATTATATATGTTTATTTACATGCATTTAAGAACCGATCTCTTTCAATATAATATTTATGCACTATCTAGGTAGTCTATGTATTCTATAATCAAGAATGAAACAACATTGTTCGCAATAGAAAAAAATATGTTTAATAAGTATCTATTTTGAAATGTTGGTAAAAAATTCCACTGTCTACGTTCAACTATAATACACAGAATTTGTGTAGAATTTTTGACAGTATATTAAGCGACCTAATCCAATTTTATTGAACCTTCTATATGCATTAAAATAACAGTTATGCAAATTATGCCGAAAATGTTAGTGATATAACAGAAAATTAAAGTATACTTAGTAATAAAACAGTGATTATCATATGAAATTTAAGTAAAGTATATATGAAACAGATATATTAATAGCGTATAATACTTAAAAAAAGAAGATAAATGGCGGGTTAATGAATGATCACTGAATATTGGCAACTTTATGGTATCGACCCGGGACCTCACAAATACAGTACGAACACTATAACCGCTTGACCATCGGAGCTTTAAAGGGAAACACATGATGTCGTGGCTAAAAATCTCTTGGTATTGATTTATCTTTATTCCATTGTAGTTTGTGTGATACGCATAATGGCTAGAAAGTCTTCCTTGTCAATCGACCGTGCTCCGGCGGTCAAGCGGTTATAGAGTTCACATTGTAATTGTGAGGTCAGGACTCCGGTTCAATACTCTACATGTCCCTGATGAGCTCCATAAAGAGCGAAACGCGTCTGGTATTTGAGTATGCGGCGATTGGAAAAATTCTTTGATATATAATTATTCCGCCGATTAATGGTTAACTCAGGTGATCTGAGTCATTAAAGAGAGGCACATGGTATCGGGGCTAAACACCTTGATATAGTTTAGATAATTATGGAAGATGCATATTAATCACATCTAAATATGTTAAGTAGATTTTATTAGATTTGTGCGTGTCTTACCACATGCTACTGGAAGAGAAGGTGGTAAGACACGCAAGCACGTAATAAAGTCTACTTAACGTATCAGTCTGGTGCAACCACATCTCTTCTCCTTGTGCCACATCTAACATCTTGAATAATAGTTTCCATTATAATTAATTTGAATTATTAATGATAATAGTATATAGGTAGTTCATATTTCAAAATCGTTAAAAAATTAAATTTCTATATTTCTTTTCAGCTTGTTTCCATATGACAAATGGTAACAAAACTTTTTATAACAAATTATTTACATTACAAAAGGATAAAAGATACTTAATAATAGTTTGAATACAATTATTCTAAGGATTGAGTAGATTTAGAGTTTTCGTTCAGAAATACATTTGCTTTACTATACAAATTTTAATTAGAATTAAAAAAATGGCTTAACAGTTTATATTTGTTGATTAATCAATAATACACATACATATTATTATATTATTATATTACATTCCAGCCTGCAACCAATGATCGAAATTTCGAAAGAAATAGTAATTGATTTAATTTAATACAACTATAGAAAAAACACAAACTTTTAGAGACAGGCCTAAACATGGGAACTGCAGGCTACAAGGGCTAAAAAAGTTAATTCAATTATAATATACATATTTGGTAGAACAGAAAAGTGGAATACATATTACGAAATATGTATAATAATATATACATATAACATAATAATTTATATAGCTTAATGAAATATAAACTAACATAATAAGACATTGGATGAAATTATGTACTTAGATGTAGATCAAAATAAAAAAAGGAGCAAAATACACATTAAAAATGTGCTAACATTCTGCTACTATAATGAACTTATCCCTTCTTGTCAAAACTGAAAATTTATTAAATATTAATAAAATTAATTTCATATGAATCTTTAAATAATCATTCTGTAAATCGGTTAAAAACAATCGAAAATTGCATTTCTATTTTTTAAACATTCGTATTCATAAAAATGTATTACCTAATTAGTGTTTTAACTGTACACAGAGTGAAATTAATTGTGTTCAACGAGAATTTATAAACAAACAGATAACGAACAAGCCAACCGAGCAAGATTAATCCGATCGATGAATGTTTTATCTTTGGGAAAGTGGCATATGATGCGCTGGTTAATTTAATACTTATTATAGAAATCCAGACAAGTCGTGTTCTTTATGAGTTACAAAGGCTCACACGTATATTCATGTATAATAATCAATACATCCAAAGGAATATCAATCATTTATACAAAATCTAATCACATACATGTAAATGTATATATATGGACTGACATACACTCATATGAGACTTTCAAAAGCCATGTATTCAATCATACAAAATATAAATAATAAATGCTATAAATATATTACATATATGTATATATAGCAGACACTACAGCAAAATATCACCAATTTTGTTAATTAAAATATACATTTCATATATAAAGAAAGAATTAATTAGGAAAATATATAATCCATCTATTTTAACAATACAAAAAGGGTAAAGGTATGTGTGGAATCGAAGCTTTAATAAATTATGTAGATACATCGAAATATTTGTCTATTGTTTTAATATTATGCATTATTGTGTCCACTAAATTCTTAATTGTTAAATATAAAAATAAAGTATCAATTTCATAAATATATTAATAGAAATAGCCTCTGTTGTGTCCCATAAGTTATTGTTATTTATGTAATCTGTGAACAATACAAATTTGTATGATGTGTTTTTACTCTGATGATACAAAACCTTATAGTAAGAAAATATATTGATATAAAGAGATTATATGTAATTCAATCGGCTGATTTATTTTGTTAAATCAATGACAAATTTTGTTTTAAACAACTGACAATCATAGATTTTTAAAGTAATAAATATTTCAATATAATGTTTTATATTCAATTATACACTATTATGTCGTTGTCTAAAAGGGTTTATTGAATTATAATTAGCGATTAATTGAAATTCCAAAATAAATAAGATCTAATTCGTTTTTGGTATAAATTTTTTTTTCTTACATTTCTTGCTGATATTGGTATAAAATATAATAATTAATCTCCGATATTTACGGGAAACTTAATTCAACGCTAAATTATAGACATATATTGTAATATGTGTATTTATATGATACACGATTTATTTAATTTTTAACTCTAATGGAATCTGTTTTTAACCCAAGTGCTGTCGACGATTTGAAACAAGTTTTCATAAAATGGAATATATCCCTTACGTGTACTGAAAATTCCTAGCTTCAAATGATGATACCCATACTAACTGTAATTATAGATTATAATTAGGCAGGATTTTTTTCTCGTTTGTTAATCATATTTTAACATATGAAGAATTTCTGAACTTTGTTAAGAATGTAATTATTCAGAATTTACACGTAAATAGATCAGATAATGCTTTTATAATTACAATCTAAGAACTAAAGTGAAATGTATTTAATTGTATCTTTCATTAATGTAACATTGTTTTCTTCTTTAAATTTTCTTGAAAATAAATTATATGTGTATGAAGTATTTAATGTGGAATATTAATGAGGTATTATCCGTTTGAAAAATTAATTAAAATATTGGCAACATTAATTGGCAACATTTTAAAGATTTTATATCTAATAAATGTCTCTACTAGTAAGCAAATAAAAAACTGAAACATAAATTATAGATATGTAGGTAGAAATATGTGCTTTCATTGAGATCTGTTTAACATAAATCTAACTATATCTACAGCCCAAAAAACACAGATATAAGCGACTCTTCAAGGTATCATGAAAGTACCTATATGTAAGTTATCTTATAAGAAATATCTAATTATCCCTGAGATGATTTATGCCTGCAGGATTTCCTCGCCAGATTTAGCTCAAATAAGTTTGAATAAGATGGACAAAAATTATACAGCAATAGATTCTCATTAACAGTCGTCAATAATACTGCGGAAAAGATTAATCTCTAACACCAAAGCAGAAGAAAAAGCTGGTCCAAAAAGTTCTATTTCACATCAATGTACAACATCGACAAATTTTGTAAAGGCCTAAAACTTTAGGTCAGACTTTAAGTCGAAAAAATTGGACAAATTTTTATTACAGAAAAGGCTTAACTTACTATAGTGCTCAAAGCCAGAAATGTCAGGCTCCTATGAATCCTGTGCTACGGCATTCAAAAAGGCAGGTGTTTCTCAAAATGTTCTGACCTACACCTTATTGAGTCTTTATATGTAAACCAAACATCACGAAACAATCGAAATAGAATTGCGTAACAAATTTTAAAAAGTTTGCATGTATTCTACACCTCAAGAGTCACTGACCAAAAAACCTTTAAATAGAAATGTATATCTTATGCAATAATTTCACCACCCCCTCTTGTTATTACATCATTCCTCATACAACTCTCGCTCATGAACGGTTGTTAAGGAAAAATACGTCCTCCTTTTCGTGTGCCGCCTTTTTTACTATTGAATGTATTTGTTTTTTGTGTATTTGGACATAAATATTTTAGTAATTCATCCTTTATTTCGATATCTACATAATGCCAAACATATTAGTACGGAGCTACTTCTGAAAATGATTATCATAAGCACACAATCATGAGCACACAAGGTTTCTTATGCTCAATGAATTGCTACTAACAAATGATTGAAAAATATGTCATTCTTGTATTGCACAACCAGTCACAAAACGAGACATTTTAATACTTTCCCTTATTAAAGAATACGAAAATTCATATTTCTGATAAAATTATAAATTAATTTTTATCTATAATTGACATATTGTACAACAAATTAATTTTTTATGTATTTAATACATTTTAAAATTAAATTAAAACACATAAGCCATATTATACAGATTTTAAATACATTTCAATGCATCTATCAAACCTTTTTAATAAAAATTTGGTCAGAATTATGATAGGAACCTTAATTTAAATGCATGTGGAAACTATATAATATGGTTTATGTGTCTGAAATGCGTTTTAAAATGTATAAAATACATGGAGAATTCTGTTGATGTATACAATATGTCAATTAAAAACAAATTTATAAAATATATGAATTTTTACGAAAATCAGAGCAATTTCATAGAAATCGCCGATTCTTTAATATTGGAAAATAGTAAAATGTTAATATCTCATTTAGTGACTGATTGCGAAATACAAGAATTGCATGTTTTTCAATCATACGTTAGTAGCAATTCATTGAGCAAAACAAACCTTTTGTGTTCAAATTTTGATAATTTTCAGATGTAGCTCCCGTACTTATCTAACATATATCCACATTTCTTATATCTCGATAGGTACATTGCCATTTATAAAGTGTATTGTTCATTACTACTGAGCTGTAGAGATTTGAATGTAAAGTAAATCTTATTGTAGCGTGTTCAATGGTCGCTTGCAGATTTTAATTTTTACAAAACTCTTTTATAAATAGATTTAGTTCGCAGTAGTCCGCTGACATACAAAACGGTCATAGAAAAATATTGATTTACAATACTTAAATGTAAAAATAGTTAAAGCTTCTTATCTTGGTTCTTAAAAAAATCATTATGAAGGTCTTTTTTATGAAAGTTGGACTTACACTATGCATGTATTTTTATGATATATAGATTTAATTTATTTATACCAGATTCAAGCCTAAATTTGAACAGTTACAAATATTTGAATGTACAACTTTTGTTAATCCTTTTTAACTAATGTTAAAAATGTATAAAGATTTTAGATAAACAAAAATAAAATTTTAATTAGCCGATCTATACTTTTCCATACTTTGAAACAAAATTACATTTGTAAATATGCTGTGCTATATATACTCTATTTAATTGATATATACCTACAAGATAACTGACGCTAAGTTAAAAATTACCTATAAATAGTCCATTAATAAACAGTAATATACATTAATTAAATAGTAAAACAGTATAAATTACAAATCTATTCTTCATACTAATTGTAGAAATGATAAAAAACTTAATCAAAATTCTGAATGTTAACTAAATACACAACAGATCCAAAAATAAATTATTACTTGACCATCACACATTCATATAAATAAAAATAAAAAAGGTGTATGTAAAGTATTTTATCATAGACAGTAAAGCAACGCATTTGTAACAAATGAGACAATCTTGTACATTGATAACAAAGTAATATATATACCATAAAAGAAATAGCAGTATTCTTTTATTCTTATAGACAAAATATCCATCATTTAGAAAGACACAAATAAATTGACGAGAGCTGGTGTAAAAAAGAAATAAAAAACATGCAGGCATCATAAAACTGCTCACATAATGGTATAGTAGAACATACCCCCGTTTAATTGTGTATCATATTAAGATTGTAGAAAGCCTGTACACATTTACACAAAAATATTTTTTACATTTTAATTAATACTATTTTTAGTCATTGCAAACATCCTCAAATGGTTCAACAGTTTATTGATTTTCCTAAAGTAAAAGTCTAAAGCAAACGTTGCACATGTAATACGAAAATATATAACAAATACTTGAAAAAGTTTTAATAAAAATAAACAAATAAAAAATTTGTCGACATTAATTTAGTATTTTACAATTTATAATGATTGTAGTGTCTAATTTCTAAAACTATTCTAAGAAAGATTGTCCTACTCTTCAAAATAAAACTAAAACTATACACAAAAGTGTTTTTTGAATAGGAAAACTCCAATTTATCATTAAGATTACCACACTAGCTTTTCATTGTCGAAATTACTATTTTAAACGCACAAGACATAATTCATTCGAATTTTCAGTACGCAGATTTAGATGCGGCAATGAAAATCAATAGATTTGTACACAGTAAATGTTACCAAAAATGTTAAATATTAAATTGACGAATGCTTAATTATTTACATAATATTATAAAAAGATTATTAGGAGAAATGGAGATTTTAATATACCAAAAATTATTATATTAATATATTAACTGAGCATAGCGATTAGTAATTTTATCAAATAACTACTAATAAAGAATGCATAGCCTACATGTATAAAACATTTATAAAATATGTTTTTTATGTCAAACAAGAAATAATAATTAAGTATATATATAGCCTTTCTTTTATAGATTGAAATACGCTTTGCCAAACATTCTACTCACTTCACCTATGGTAATTTGATACAAATCCTCAATGTTAGTTACGATCATACAGTAGGATACATACATACACAGTATCCCTGCTCTGTGGTTATGATAGCTTGTTCTTAAGAGAACAGGTAATTTCTTGATAAATGTTATTTTCCTTTGGTCGAAAACTCGTTTCCAAATGATTACAAATGTTATTATCCGTTCCCACAGACCTCAAATATAGGTAATTATAAAAACGTTTTGTGGAAATTGATCATTTTACGAAACAAAGGCTCACTACTAAAAGTAAAATATGTCAAAGAAAAGTACAATACTTCAAATAATAATTTAACTTTTCATATATGCACAAATGTACTTATCATATATGAATGGATTACCTTTTATTAAATATCTTTACGTACACAACCTAATATGAATTAAATAAAAACAATACGACGACCCCGATGAACTTTTATTAATTTGCATAGAAAGAAATAATATCATAAATTAAAAATACTAACATTTCTCTTTGCATAAAGTTGTAGCAAAATAAAATTAATTGAAAATATCGAAAAAACAAGAAGCAAATTGAGTTCACCTAAATCAATATCGTTACTTTTCAAGTTGCCAAGCAAAAAGTACCTCACTATATTTATATATAATTCGCATATGGGCGGGAGAAAAGGTAATACAAATAACCGTAACGGTGCATTTAAGTATATTGATTTTATCAATACAATAAATAACAATATCTCAAACAAAATACAGATTAACAATGGATTCTATTGTTCTGTTCTGTTTTTCCCTATGTTGGAAGTGATTGGTAATCTTTTTAATATCTGTCAAAATACATATTACTAAATTAAATAATTCTAAGCATAAACAGAAATATTGACTCTAAATGAGCTTTTCAAATAAAAATGTTTATGATCCAAATAAAATGAAATTCAAAATAATGTTAATGTCAAAAATGAAAATTAATAAAATACAAATATAAAGAATACATAGATAACATTAACATTATCACTATAATAAGCACGTCAAGTAATAGTAAAACATTCGTTGTATTGTAAAACAAATACAACGATATATAAAACAAATGGAAGCATCATATAAAACAAAAAAGCATTAAACTAATTTTCTCTAAGTAATAAAAATAAAACTTATGAAATATTGACTATTACTTTGTATGATCAATGAAACAAAGACGTTTTCCACAACAACAAAAAATCTTACAGCAATTTTGCGACTTTTAAGATTTCATTAATTGCTTCATAACAATAATCAAATTTTACTAATTAAAACGAGATAAAACTAATTTATTACTCCTATTGCTTTTATGGTATGAAATATTATAAGATTTATTCAAGTGTAAAATACACTATTTTTATATAAAGTTTTTATAAAAAGAAGAAACAGTCCTTTAATAGACTGCATATGAAACTTTTTTGATAATGGTTCCTTTATTTATAGAAAATTTACGTATATATGCAAAAGCCAACCTGAATTTCTGACAGGATCTTTAATATTAATTGCAACATAAGGGTCAAAGAAACTGCTTGAAGTCCGAATTTTTCCTTGTTCAATACCAGACAGTTTGATTCGAATGAAACCATCAGGTGACGGATGCATTGTGATGAATGATTCAGTTATACTGAAGCTTATAGAGTTATAAAGAGAAAGAAATACCAGATAAAAATATGTTTTATTATAAAATATGTTTTTTATAAATGTTTACAAATGTTACATAATATAGTAATGTCACAATTTATTTATTTATTTAAGAACACTATAAAACACAATAATCAAATACATACTTTCAATAAAATAGTACACATTTGTAGAACTAGAAATCAATTAAATTGAAGGGAATGAGAGTACATGTAAATAAAATACTTAAATCTAATATTCATATATTCATAAATGCCTATAATTTTGTTTTATAATACAATATGATAATATTTCCTTTAAAAATAATTTGTAGAAATTAACGGCTGTATATATACGATCTAAAATATTTAGAAATATCTATCAAAGCATATTGAACAATGATTCGTTTAAATAATAATAAAATAGCAGTTATTATAATCTTACAAGGATTCTGTTGGTCAGATTTTCATTGATAGAATAAATATGCACATAATCTTTGCTAAATAAAAAAAAAAGGTTTATTTATATTAACTTAAATAATGAAATAATGGTAGCTTGAGAAATATATAATTATTCTAAATAATATGTATTTAAAGGTATTTCATAGATTACCTCCGAAACTTTTTCAGGATAAAAAATGGAATTTTCTATTATTAATTTTAAAATGCTTCAAGGCATTTTACGTAATGACCAAACCCTTACGTAACTTACAACTTAAAATGCTGCAAATTAATGTCCACGCTAATTTACAATGATATACATAAACATAAATAAAGGTAAACTCCGCTTATTAGACAAACATTACTGAAATAAAAAATATGTGCGTACAATTGTAAAAACTTTTAACTAATGAAATAATAATAAAAGGTTAATATTGTTTTGAGTATGACAATCACTAATTACAATTTTTATTACAAAATAAGAAACTACATTTATTTAAATTTATAAAAAAAATATTTATGTTTGTATTTTGTAAATTTTTTTTTTCAAAATTATAAAATTTGTATGTTTTCTACATTATGTGAAATGCTTTAAATAGTTTTCTAAAGTTAAATAAACGTACAATAATTATATTAGAATATTACAATTTATGTTATTTGATATTTAATAGTATTCACTATTTTATAACTAGTATCATTTTACGTGCATCTATGATGAACTCATTCAAATTTGAATATATTGAAACTGAAAATGTTGTGTTAATCTATATATTTTTTAAATATTCATGATCAAAATATTTTTATTTTTTAGATGCAACAAGTGCAAAGGAGATATAAAATGGTATGTAAAGTATAATTCGGAGTTCAGTTCTATGCATTTTCAAGATCTTCACTCAGGCAGAACTGGGACATTCCACGTCGCATGAGCTCACTTGGGGGATATTTCAGGGCGATGGCGTGAGTCGAGTGTGGAGCAGAACGGGCTTACAGTATGTCTCTCGACTAGCAAGAAGGGTGGTAGCATCCTCCAACCCGCTTCACTGAGATGTTTATTTGTGATTAAATCAGGATAGTGCACTCCAAGGGCAATTCGGGCTAGCGCTCCAAGTTTTTGGTTAAGTCGTATAAAGCGCGTTGGAGTCAGCGTAATAGGTCTTTTGTCCTATTATTATCTAAGCTGATTACGTGCTATATAGATCCATAAAGGTCATGATGAGATCCGGAACACCATGCTATTGAAGGCATTGTGAGATTGCAGCTCTTGAGACTGAAATAAACGCTTTGTGGAAATTAACAAAGACAATTGAAAAAATTCTCTGATATTTGACTGTTATTTCCGTCAGTCATCGATTAATTATCTATCATAGACTTGCCAGCTGTTGAGCGGCGTATCTCCTCGGTATAAATCCAGTTTGCAGTAGAGATAAGCGTTGAATAATGGTGGGTTGGACGCGATTTAAAATATTCGGTTGTTCAATTTTGCAATTGTGCACATTAATGATATTCCTCATTGATTGTCATTCTTAGAACCACCAGCTGTTTGGCGCCGTATCTCCTCGGTATAAATCCAGTTTGCAGTAGAGATAAGAATTGAATAATGGTGGATTGGACGCGATTCAACAATATTTTATTGTTCAATTTTGCAATTTTGCAATTGTGCACATTAATGATATTCCTCATTGATTGTCTAAGGATGTGGAAGCTCTCCCTTTTTGGAATGGAGACGATAACTGAATGCTGACATTTACTATAGGTACGATTTCATTGCTCAGTGTTGAGTAATGATTAATTACTCGTGTGACACGTTCTAAACCCGATTGAAGTGCTCAGGCTGGGATCTATTCGGGTCCAGCCGTGTGGTGGACATTGCACGGTGCACTTCTTGGAAGGTGAATGATAAGATTTTATAAGTACTGGAATCTGGAGATTCTGAATATTGTGGATTTAGAGCTTGTGGGTTTGTAGCGAGTCAGTTAAGCAGCTGGCGATAGTGATCCGCTACCTTCTGGATACGATCTTCCATCAACGAAGTGCAACAATGGCGTGGCGATAGTGATCCGCTACCTTCTGGATACGATCTTCCATCAACGAAGTTGCAACAATGGCGTGGCGATAGTGATCCGCTACCTTCTGGATACGATCTTCCATTAACGAAGTTGCAACAATGGCGTGGCGATAGTGATCCGCTACCTTCTGGATACGATCTTTCATCAACGAAGTTGCAACAATGGCGTGGTGATAGTGATCCGCTACCTTCTGGATACGATCTTCCATTAACGAAGTTGCAACAATGGCGTGGCGACTTTCTTTGCGTCCTGAAGCGTTGTTGATGATATCTCATGTCATTTTCCTTCTGCCTGCGTTGTGTGCATAGTCAAGACGAGTTGAAGAATCATTTATATGTTTTTCTACTGCGAGTTTGTGGTACACGTGAGTGATTTATAGACTGAAAGAAATAAGCCTGCTTTGCGTCTTTACTATCGTGTTCGAGCCTGTTGCATATATTCCTCAAAGTTTTTCGTAGTTGACAGATGTTAGTCCAGATGTTTTCAGTTTTGCGAGATTGCCGTCGATGTTGTTTGTCGGAACCGGCGTCGCCTAACGCCATCAGATGGCGCGCGTAGGCGATCACCATCATTGGGACCTAAAAAAGAGTGGATAGGTGAGGTTCTTATCGTGGGAGAGAGATGGCAGCTTTTTGTATGACTACTTTAGATTTTCTGCTGTTCCAATAAAGTGTTCAGATACTTATTTTGAAACGTGTTTCAGTTACACTTGATTGAAGGGACAGCCGCTTTGGCTGTATTTTTTCTTGTATGGTCATTTGAAGCTAAGTGAAACTGTAACAAGAGAATGATCGCTACGTAATATCGAGATCCTGGTGGTTTTAGTTTGTTTTATCATTTGGCTTATTAAGAGAGGAATCTTAAGAGATTTAATTATTGGGTCAGAGAAAAGTTGCAGCCTAGCTCGTAACGGTTTCTGTCGGAGTTTTCAGTTGCAAGAAATAGATTGTTTTCAATTAATTACGAAGTCACAGAGTTTAGATGAGTTAGTATTTTCAATTCCACTAGAAGGGCTTGACATAAGAGACCCATCAGCGACCAGGGGTGCGTTCATATTATCTACAATAATAAACATATCCCTACGAAAGATATTTATGTATATTGTTTTAAAAATTTATGAGAGTAGAGTAGAAGCCATCCCTTGCAGTGGGGCTAGCATCAGTTGCTGGAGCTGTGGGTGAGTAGACGCATGCCTGTCGATCAGTTTAACAGACACTGGAGATTCAAAGAGTCTAGATGAATGTCTAAAACACAAGACCATACCTTCGGAGCAAAAGAGAAACCGATTCCGAGGACTAGCTGGGTAAGTTTTTAGGATATATCCTTCTTCCACTACATCTGTGTTTTCACGTCGGCGTGTTTCATCACGTAGAGAGTGTCCAAATTACGATTCATATCAGCGCAATTGCTTCTTTTAGTCGCCAGTCATCTTTCAAAGTGCGATAGTTGAGGGTACCAATTTCCACTGTCTTGGATGGGGTCGGTGAGGGGGTTTGTTGCGTGGTTCCGCTGATATTGTTGTTGTTGATACTTATCAAGTGATTGGTTCACTAGGGATTCGAACTTATTCCATATCTTCTTGGAGATCCTCTGATGTTGTTGGAACTCAAGGTCCCGGGTTGGAGTCCGCAGATCTTGTGTTTATGTTGTTTCGTGTTTCTCCTAATCGCGTAGTAGGGTAATTCTCCTAAATGCTATTTATAGCACGTGAAGCCAAAGTTGCTTTTAAAGTATATAATTATAAAAAAAAGCTATATTGTAAAATAATTAAATATATCATTATGTTGACATAGCTACTCCAATCTGTACAAATTAAAAGAAAATATACAGATTTGATTTAAATATGTTATGATAATTTGAAAAATTTGGGCCATTTACTCTAAATATCCTTGGAGACTACAACATATGGATTTTCAAACAACACCTGTCCTGGACACCACCATGGAAATATAGGTGAGCTTGAATAACTTACTTGTGATAATACAATGTACAACATTGAGCTGTGTATTAAAGAAACATAAAACAGTGATTTAAAGGGATTGAAATGAACCAACAGATTTGCAACTCTTTGAGGATATTTATTTGTATGAACCGGAGTAAAAACACATTAACTTTATTTTTTGTTTAAATTACTACTTCTAATCTACCTCTTTACACAAATCAGTCAGTAAAATAATATTTTAAAACCTGCATGGTTTTCTTCTTAAATTTACATTATATTGTTCTTTCCAAGTATTATAATGTTATAATGTCTGTATATATTAATAAACATATATACATAAATATATCAATAGAGAATTTATTAGCTGACTAGTGTAAATTAGTCAGAGGCAGTCTCATTCTTCAATTTTTTTTTTCCTGACGGTAGCGCGTCTCAGAAGCCTTATCACTAAAAGGTTGACTTTCATCAGAAGCAAGAAAGTGATAAGCTAAATTAAAAATTTGGAGCATATGTCTGAAAAATATATGTGAGGGGGGAAAGTTTTGGTAGACTGAAGGGGAAATTTTTTGGTGGACTAAGGGGGTTGTGGGTTAGGTGGACTGGGGTGGAGAGGGGGAGGGCAAGTTTAATGAACTGAGGGAGTTATTGATTTGGTGGACTGAGGGAGTGTAAGTTTGTAGGACCAAGGTGGGAGGGTGTACATTTGAAAGACTGGGGTGGGGGTAGGTTTGATGGACTGAGTGGCATATAAGTTTGATGTGCTGGTAAAATTCATGCATTGTAGATTATCAAAATATTTAGCAAACGTCACTTTATATTATATATGACAAATGGCTATTATTATACTACTACAATACAATAATTTACTTAGTTGCTCACCTGTGCTGAGCAAGCCTAAAGAGGGTTTGTAATGTGGTTCAAGAAATCATAAATTCATAAATGCCCAAATATGTAATCTTTTTCAAATGGCTGTTTTATACCTCAGTATCCTCCAATAGTTTACCTGTATTTATGCCATAGTGATATTGCAAAACATCCTTATATTTAATCATCTATTGAGCAACACTCAAAAAGGTTGCATAGAATGGCAGTTTCTTTTGCTGAATAAATCAATTAAGCACTTTAAAATGTGTTTGACAATAAATCAAAGAGACAGGGTGATGCAGTTCCAGAGTCAAAACAATATTGAGGTTCACACTGAGTAAATATATATATACATTTAGAATAGTTTTGTCTAGTGGTAAAATTATAGAGTGCTATATACAGAAAATATGTACCTAGCCAGATGATAATATTTTATAATGTAAATAACATTTATTTACTTTTATTTTAATACTTAAGCAACTTTTGGCTAAAATCAAGATTCCATTATACCTTTGCATTTAAGTGATTGTTTTATCCTCTTAGATTACATTTTATATGGTTTTGTGGAATGATTTCAACTTTTGGAATGAATATTTCCTAAATATCAGAATTGTTAAAATTTCTACCTTTAGAAAATGCTCATTATGGCTATATGCAAAAGTAATTAAACTTACTTTAAAAGGATGTAAATTCTTATAATAGGCTTGTTCAGATTTTAGCGTGTCTAACCACTGCCAGGAACATATAAATAATCATTATAGACTGGACAAA
>JAYRBW010125334.1:0-16592 GCA_036023295.1 Invenusta paracnida | reverse complement strand
AACGCCCCTTGTGAAATTCGCACCCCCTTTCGGAAAAACCTGGTTGCGCGCCTGAGTAAAGTAGTTAGTTCTGTCTGTTATACTCTGTATCTTTGTTAGGCTTTGTTTAGGAATATGCCTTTTTAATATAAGAAATAAAGACTATATTATTATATAATGCAATAATATATACAAAATATAATTGTAATGATTATCATGATGTATTATAATAATATAAATGGGATATTTTTAGGAAAAAAATAACTAGAGGGGATAGAACAAAACTAAGTATTTGGAAATTTAAAATAAGCATGAACTCAATGTTTAACTATCTAAATTCTATAGAGTATTCTAAGTTATTTATTTGTTATCGTTTATTTTTTATTGTAATTTGTTTATCATTACATGCTTTGCTTCCTTTTCATTGTTAGGTAGAGTGTAAGTGAATTTTGTATATATCTTCTCCGCCTATAATAACAATAAAGAAATAATAATGTTATGTTAATATTTATTTACATTGCCATAGTATGTAGGCATTCTAAATATGTTTTCAATTTTAATACATATTGTTTCTCATTTTTATTTATGTCTGCTTTAATTATAATGAATATTGCTTTAAACGTGATTTTGCTTCAAAATAATATTGTAAGCAAATAAAAACTAACAACATAACATATTTTGACTTTGCACGTTATAGATACATAGTTATACTTATCATGTTTGCGAATAATACATAATTAATATTATATTATGTATATATACATAAACGTTTGATATCGTCAAGAATATACTAAGTTTTGTTTTGCAAAGAATAATAAAACTAATACTCTATATAAATATGTAAACAATTGAAAGTTAGATTTCGGTAATTACTTACGGGCATTCGATTTTTTTTATTTAAAAAAGAAAAGTACTTATAATTTTTCTAACACACTTTTAAAAATTCATCAATGCATACAATAATATTCGAATCGATATAGTTTGTTCTAGTGTATTATAACATCTGTTTTAGGTTATTGATTAAAAAATTACGACGGAATGACGAAACGGTGCTTTCGAATAAATACGACAAACGAATTTTACATATCATGAAGTATTTTATTAATTTCTGAAATGACATTTTTAATTGATATTTCTTTATGGCAAAACATAAACCTCAGATATAAAAATGTTATATGCAGGTCACAGAAGGAATGTAAGCAATATATATTCAAAATAGTCTAGTAAAATATTCAACACAATTTTTAAGAGCACAACACAACTATACATATAAGACGAAGCATACTAAAACTGCATCTAACAGATTATATGACAGATGACTAAATTATTGAAATCAGAATTTGTTATGTTATCGTTATATTCATTATTTTAGGATGGAATTCGTTATATTAAACTTGAAAAATGAATGAGTGTCATATATGTTATATTTATTTTTAAATATTAAGAAGTATATTATAACGGACTCAAATAATGTGTTATATTGATTTCTGAAGAATCCGATTTATAAGTAATGGATAAGAAAATAACTTTTATATTATTATCCTAAAATAATGCTTTTGAACTAGAAGGCAATTCTAACTCTTAATCAGTATACACATAAATCACTGCATGGTTCTAGCATCTATCTTTGTCAAATGGTCAGTAAGTTAAACTTACTCGAGTTCTAATAGTATCGAGTTCTAATTCTGATGTGTAACTCACTTCATTGATTCGTTAGTTTAGGTCTGAGATATAACGGATAATATAAAGGAATAATCTGTTAGTTTTGGTTTTGGATATAACAGATAATATATATATATCTATATAATAATAAGGTATTCGATTGTTATTAAATATAAATTTTATTTCAAAATTTTACTATAACATTATATAAATAAACTTATTTAATAAAATCGTATTCTATATATAATAAACGTTTGAAATCAATAGTTACATTTACACTAGCATCTTGAACACTAGATGTGACATATATTTAATGTGTGCTTTTATAGGTACTATTACTAAATATCAATACATCAAAACATGTTACTATTCATTATTTCTGAGTAATAAAATACCAATCTTTATATTCCGTGACGCGAATAAATGGAAACAAATTGTATTTCACGCTCTGAAAGTAATACTACATTCTTTGGCTATAACAAGTCGAAATAAATATGATGCCCTCTTGTCACAGAAATCCTGTGATGCAGAAAATATGTGAACGGTTGAGTTTAATATGTTGAGATTCAATGATCCGAGCTATAGACTAATTTATCTTAATAGATTTATTCTGACACAACGCACACAATGGTCATAAAAGGTAACTGATTTTATTACTTTTTCCAGCGACTATTTTACATATATATATATACTTTAAAATAATTATCTTTTAAGAATAAGGCAGCAAACAAAAATCGTACAGATACAAGAACCTGTAAAAAGTATTGTGATATTATAAGTCTACGCTGTGTAGAATATTAATTCATTCCTTTTAATTAATAATTACCGTATGTTGCCCTCACCTAAGCTGTCTCGACTGAAAAGCTCATGCACAACCTACAAATGACGCACAATTTATTTTCTTCATTTTCATTACATACATATAATATATAAGGGAGTGGACATAATATAAGGGAAGAATATCCTTACACTTTTCGCGCTACAACATCAGGTTAAGTCGTAAAGATTCGGTACAACGATGGAAAAGATTATACATTGTAGCTATCATTAGATATAACCTGGTGAGGAATGTATTCTGTTTCGAGGATTAGAAATGTCTCGACGTGATGGATTATACGTCATAGAAGCTATGTTTTCGCCTATTTCAGTAAAAAGAATAAGTAAATATGTAATGAATGTAACGAAATTCTTATTCACATATTTAAAAAATATTTTATTTGAAAGAATATTTGCCGTATGTACGGCATGGATATATACTTGCCGAATATACAGCATGGATCACGATGATATTATTTATATTGTAGATAAAACTGTTGTTAAGTTTTCAGTTTCAAGTTTAGAGTGTTTATGTAGATCTGTATAATATCGATTCCACTAAACAAGTCCTAAACTTTACTTTTCAGAAAATATGGATTCTTCAATAAACATGAATAAGATTGCATCCAATCTACAGATATATATTATTTAATATTACATAAAATGTTCAATTTAAAAAGTTGTCGATATATGCGACCTGGAAGATAGTTTATATAACTAAAGGGTCTTGAACTAAGAAAGGTTATAGCTTCTTAAAATTAAAAAAAAATTAAAACCTGATTTTTATATAATATTTATTTAGTAAATGATGTACAGCAGGTAATCACAACATTTTACGTTGTTATAAAGGTTTATTAAAAATATCAACAAAAATATACATATTATATTGCATATACTCGGCAAACATATATACATACATATTTACGTTGTAAAACCCCCAAACCTTTTTATGATGTATTGAGAAGCGATAGAATTCTGGCATTATGGATTAAGTTTTAAATAAAATACGCGATGTAGATAAATATTGAACAAAGCCAAATGGTTGAATCTATCCTACAAATATAAAAATGAATTTGCCCTTTCTTATGGATTACAAAATAAATGATTCACAAATGTTTATACATTTAAAAAGTAAGCTAACTTAATTGTGAGTTAGAAAAGACTAGATACAATGCCATTTTGCAATTACAATAAATATTAATTTTCCATTTTGCTCTTTTAGATAATATTGTCTGTTCAATTTATATTAATTAAAATAGTATTATATATTAATTAAAATACCTACTTAATAGTTTATACCAGTGGAATAACGAACATGATGGGATTCGTTTAAGTCATGAAATACTTAAACTTATACTTTTAGGTTACTAAAGATACTACTTTTAGAAATACCTTTTAGATTTACATTGTCCCTGTAGAATAACATTGGAAATGGTAACATTATTATTTAAATTTAAAAAGAATTGTGTGTCCCGTATTTTCTATTCTACAAAAAGGGCAAACTCATTATTATATAATATAAATGAAGGCACTGCATATTTTCTTGCTAAAAAAATTTATGAGTTATAAAAATGTTTAAAATTACATATTTAAAAAATAATTTACACAAAATCAACATTTTATTAGCATAAATATGTCAATTTATATTTTCAAAATCTGTGAAAAGCATTTATATTTTTATAAACTAAGAGTTGCGTATTATATAAAATATAAAATATATGTACATTATAGGTACCTGAAAAAATGTAATCCAACGACATTTAGAATCAGTTCTCTTTAGCAATTTGGTAAAGGTAGCAAGTTGCTTTTTTTCTTCTTAACTTTGCCACACCAAAAGGTCTAACGGATTATATAACGAAAGACTAACATATTGGAATGAGAATTTGTTATATTATCCGTTATAGTATTTATTCTAGGTTGGAATTCGTTATATCAAATTTAAACAACTAGAAAAGTATAATCCATTATATTTATTTTTAAATCTTAATAAATATGTAATGAATTACAAAATATTCTGTTATATTTTTGTGAAGTAACATTTAATATATAAAGGATAAAAAATTATCTATTATAATATTATCCTAAAATAAAGCTATTGAACTATTTAGAAATCAAATAAGAAAAACTACTTGAAATTAAAAAATATATACCTACAATTGCACAAATGTTTAGTTAATTTAAACATATTATTGATAATTGTACATGTTTGTATAGTATAATGTAACATACATGTTGCTAATATATGTCTATAAATGTAACATATATGTATAAAATGACTGAATTTTGCCATTATAAGAGTGAATTTCGTTTTGAACCCTTTCGTTCTATATAAAGTAAAATAGATCCGAGCATTTGATGTATCTTTACATATAATCAGGAGGAGAAAGGATGAAAAAGCAAAAATAAAAGGTTTATATACAGAGAGATGAGCGTCAATGAAAAAGTTGCATATAGAGATATTAAAACCAATAAATAAATATACAAAGGAGTTGTGAAGATCATTCAATAGGATTAATAAAACATTTAGCTATATACTGCCAAACATGAAATACTATATACATTAAAATAAAAAAATCCAGCGTTTAAATTGAGAGAGTTATCTTTATGGTAATCAATATACGCAGCTTCAAGAACACGTCTAAATTAAGATAACTATAATTGTTAAAAGTATATTATATACATATTTAATATTTTAAAATTTTGAGTTGGTTTTTGTAATTTACTTCCCTTCAGTGACAATACTGTTGTTAATTATTCATTATACAGAAATTCCACTTTTTATCCTTATACAATTAAATGACTGCATGGCTCTGGCGTCTATCGTGGTACAATGGTATATAGGTTTGGGATATAACGAGCAATATAACAGAATAATCCATTAGTATAGGTTTATGATATAACGAACAGTATATAGCAGAATAATCCAGTAGTTTATATTTTGGATATGACAGAATAATTGATCAAATATAACACATAATTATCCGTCATATTTGATCCACTATTTCGTAATAGTTATTTGTTTGTAAAATTTAACGCATTATTTTTTATTCTATAGAAGACATTTACTGTACAAAATAAAATAAAATACTTAAATTTATAGAGAATGATGCCAAATTTCCCTATTATACTAACTTAAGTTGAACGTATTATTCATATTAAGTGCAGATTTCTTTTTAAGAATGGCAGGTTTTCTCAAAAATGACACATTTAGATTTCATAATAACTGCCCTGGTCCTTCTGCTGCCAGGTCCCTGATGTTTTGAAATATGCCAAAATATAATGAAATAAAGAGAATAGTTTTATGGTTCATTTGGTTATATCCATAAACTATTGTTTTAATTTTAAAATTTAGCTCGAATAACATTATCGTTCTGTAGATTGATTAAAACATTATTTAAAAATAATATTTGTAAAAGTATATAATACATTCACTGTTATGAAATTAATAGAAAACTTACTACTAATTAAAACTTTCATAAAATTGCACAATAAAATATGAATTTAATCTTATGAAAAATATGTAGTAATCTTACAAAAACACCAATTTAAACCTTTTAATACAAATTGTAGACAACGTTTTTGGTAAACGTTTGAAAAATAGTATTATAGTATATACTTTTTTTCTATTTATTAAGCAATATACATATATCTACATAATACAACTAAATAAATATTTATATATTTAATCATATGTATATATTAGTAATTTTCTTGATATGTCTTATAGATATTTTCTTGTTTTCTAAATAAGTATACAAGTTGTTTTTAAGTAGGTAATAGAAGTAACATCGAATATGTTTTGACAGAAAAGATGTCCACAAGTAAATTTATTATTGCTGAGTAAGAAATTTAAAGAGAACTGAAGCGGTAAAGGAGATTAATGATGCTTTGGCTATTAATGAAGCGGTATAGCTAATGTACCTACGAACCTGTCAGCGCTGTTTACTCATTTTAAAGATGGCGTTTTTGATGTTAATGACAATGGACGGGAAGAATTACAAAGGCTGGACATCAATGAAGACATCAAGCAGTACCTGCCAGAGACACAAAGAGCCACTGCAGAGGAAATTGTGATAACCATGGGAATCGCTGACTCTACTATGAGGGAGCATATGCATAAGATGGGCTTTAAGCATGCTTCATGCAAATTCGTCCCACATGAACTCCCACCTGGAAGCAAGCCGGTAATCATTTTTTACCGCGCCTCGTTACTGTCGACGAAACCTGGATCATGTGGAACAACACGAGTACTTTCCCGCAAACAAAATGTTGGGCAGGGAGAGATACCCTGAAAGTGACAAAATCAAAATATATACTCTGCGGTATATTGTGATCTGCTGCAACAATTAAAAGTGTATATATATATATATATTAAAGTATATTAAAAGTATTGAAACCTGTATACGAAAATAAGATGATGCTTAGACACGGACAATCACGTCATCAGCATTCTACAGAACAACTGGCGTCCTCACACTTCTCGAGCTACTATAGGGAGAAACTCTAAGAAAGCAAACTGCCATGCATCCCTCTTCCCCCGTTTCACCGGACTTAGAGCTTAGTTACTACTATATTTGTTTTCATCAATGACACCTTATTTCAGTGGAAAGTAATTTTCTGATCTCACCGAAATCAATGTAACTATCAAAAACTTAATCGACCTCAAGAACGACGCTTTTTTCGCAGCTGGGTATCAACATGCTTCCGCAGCGATGGTTTAGGTATGTTGAGGGAGCAGATATAGGGACTATTTCTAACCAATGATTGTGTTAAATGCTTCATTTACAATTTACAAGTTACAATTATGTTCAAATATATTCCAATTACAAATAAATTCAATGTTACTTCTGTTACTTAAAAAACGACAAAACTTTACGCTGGGGTATAATAGGTGTATCGTTTATAAAAATTAAAATGTTGTATATCATATATAGCGCAATGAAATATTAAAACGTATTAAGTTTAAATCTACTTTTTAAAACAGTATAATGAAATTGTTACAGTTTAAAATTGTTTTTAATAATATTTTTTCATATTACATGATATACATACTAAATGAACTGTTCCTGCGTTATGTGTATAACCAAAAAAAGCTTGAGCATAATTTATTTCGTAAATATTGCTGTTTCATCCTTTTTAAAAATTCATTCTTGGAATAACGATAACAGTAAATATTTATATAATTTATAATTCTGATTTATATATATGTTTCCAGATTAGCGCACGCATAAATAATTCATGTTAAGTAATACAACCCTAAATGTAACATAGTAACTATATTGGCTTGTATAACCATGACAGTATCCAATTTGGTACCAAATTAAAAAACAAATTAAGTAATACAATTTTCATAAGTTTAAATGATTCATTCATTCAAAGTCGGAGTTTATATATTGACAGAATCATTTATTTGGTTATCTGGCTTATGTCTCTATTATAGGAAAATTTATTTTACACCATATATTAAAGTGCACACAATTAATATTTCCAGATATTTTAATAGTCGATACTTAAAAAAAAAATCTTAAGGCGGGCATTTTGACATTTTGTGTATTTCGTCTAGTCATATATACAAAAGTAAATTTATTTATTAAGAATTGATGTATTTAAAATATCGAATAGTTCTGTAATAAAATTATAACTATTAATTTTCCTATGAAGTGGATAAAAATAATTTACTTTTAAATTTAAATTGATATTTAAATATAGATAGTATTAATAGATAGCAAAAATAGATAGCATAAATAGATAGCAAAATATTTAAACACAATCGCAAGATAAAATTTCTTTCAAAAATGATTAGGTTTGATCCTATTTCCCCTTTTGCATCTACTATGACAAAAGTCAATGAGAATCATTTGTGACATGTGTATTTCTTAGACAAACATTTTCCCCTCTATATTTCCTGAACGAGTATAGAGTATGTTTGCTCTGGAAAAATTCCGCCCGCAATTATAAGGCTAACTCGCGGATAAATGTAAGTCACAGAGAAGAAAGAACTACGTGACTAAAACATGACATGAAATGATTGAAATGTGACACGAACAACAATTGCCTCCACGAAGGCGAATCGATTTGGTATATGTAAAAGTTTACAAACGACTGGCAAGTTGAGGCACAACTTTGCTTCATGTTTTCTGAATATCCTGACAATAAAACTTTTTCTCTCATTTCCGCTGGCAGATTGAAGCAAATGCTTGATAGGAAGTAAGGGATAAAATATGTTCATGGTTATAAGTTTTTGTCCTCAGAAATCTTCCCCACATACATTGACATTTTTCTGTTATTAAACCCATAGATTGTTTATATTAAAATTGTTTAATTTAATGGATAAATGTAAATAATATGTATACACACATTAAAAATGTATGCATATTTATACAAAACATACCTGAATTTTTAGATTTAATATCCTGTGTTAACAATAAATATTTAGACATTTGATTATTTATCAAATACATTGTAGTAATTTTGTTAACAGGACAAATATTAATTATATTATATATTTCAATTTTCTTTATGTTTAGAAGCATCATACAGCCTACTATATTTCATAAATAATATGAGTTAGAATTACTTTGATTAATATGAATAATTACAATTGTCTACATTTTGAACTAAAAGTTCCTTACCAAGCCTGATGGTAAAAGAAATTTATATTTATAGTAATTATTTGAATATATATTAGTAATTATGTATAACTAAATTGATAAATTAGATTTACCCTAATTTTTCTAATAAACACACACTCTTCAATATAAACGTCCCCCACCAATATTCTGTTGGTATATAAATAAATGTCATTTCTCATATAAACGCTCATTTCGTGTTTATTGTAAATTTAAAAAAGTAGGTACCTAAATATTAACTAGATATGAAAGAAAGTACCTATAGTGAAATGTTAACTTGATTTATCGAGTTATTTAAGAGTTTTTCAATTTCAAAATCAGCGCATTTAAATTCTTTAAACATAAATATAAATAAACGCTAATTAAATAAACTTAAGTATAAACACGAATTTAATTCTAATATAAAACCCTCACCAATAAGCATCCTCCAAAAGGCATACATATTTTACCATAATGAAATTATCAAAAGTTATGATGTACGTATATTCTGTCAAATTTAACAGATCCCGATTATAAAAATAACCATAGTAAACAATATGTTAGTCGAAATGCTTTTTGGAAAGCATTAATGAAAAATACTCTACTTTTATTAGTCATTCAGTAACGATTGTTATTAAACCCGTGTGCTGTGTTATCTTCAATTCCTGTATGTCATTATCCGTTCAATTTCCGGATTATTATAGTCCAACTGAACCTTATATGATAATTACAATGTCTACGTTGTGCCCTATAGATTGTATTCATAAAATGATGCGTTTGCTGATTGCTACCGTGTGTACCTTATTATACCAACTTATACCGAGCAAGCTAACTTATTCTTATATCACCTCTTCCCAAAAGACTTTGATCTAAGTCCTTAGCAATCCTTTCGATTCCATGTCTCGCCCTATTTTACCTCACTTCTTTCCAGTACATGTACACCCAGGGGAGTCAAGCAAGCAAAAACTTACTACACGATTCGCAGAACCCCCCAAAACACCCAACAAAAACATAAATTATTGTAATTATAGCTGAACTTTATCAATAATAAACAAAACAGTCATTTCACGAGCGTATCGGTAAAACAATCTCGCATAATGTATTTTATTTATTAGTTAGTAAACAGAGTTCACGTGCAGACCCTGGGGACGGATTGACTATGATTATAACTGTGTTTATTGCTGACACCAAATCGCTGTTAAAATCGATTCCAGACGTTAGAGTAGATGGCCACTTCCGAAATAATAACATACACAGACAGTCATCTAGCCAAAGTCACTGGTAGCCCATGGAGAGAGGAAGATCGGGTAGAAAAGAAAAGTGTTGAATTGTGTACTTTTAGATCTATAATGATCACAATTGGATGGATGTTCTGCAAACTAGCAGTGCAATTACAATTAATCTATACTCAAATTAGAAGGATCTGGAAGCGCGTTAAACTTAATGTCAGTGCTGTCCAGGGACTCTTTTTGACTATTTTTTACTCTCAGCATGATCATTGATGGCAAGCTATCATACTCATCTCGTATCCTTTCGTTGTAATGCTACATTTTTTGTGAAAAGAAAAAAGGATGTGTTAGGGTCATCCTCCTCATTGGCAATTTGTGAGAAGTGAACCGCATGCTGATGTACTCACTATTCACTAAGCATACCCCATGATACACGAGAAGAGGGACAACATTACTAAACGCAGCCAGCCAACCTATCTCAAGAATTTTGAAGATGTTTAGCAAAGTGATTACGGGCTGTTGACGAAGCGTGCAGTGAGAATCACCTTCCTGGCTTCCGCAGCCTGGAGGAGAGAATGTCGAATGATTGAAATTGAAGTCTCACTTTATATCTCGTTTCACTCTCACCAAGTGTGCCTCGTCATTTCGCCGGAAAGCCAGGACTGCAGCCAACCCTACGTTATTCCCCTTTTCTCTCCAAAAATATCTATTTTCCTCCATGCTCTCCCAACCTAACTATATCAGTCCTGCCGCTGACTAAATTTATCAAAAGTTGTGATTGCTGGGAAAATTTTCCATTTTTACACTCGAAACAGCTTATTGTTGTTTGATGACACACTGTCCTTAGCTGTACTGTGCGTCTAGTACTGTGCACGTATAGTATGTAGTATAGGTTTTAGTAGCATATGGCTTCCCAATTTTACAACTAATACCTAAATATTTTAGATAATAGTATTATCGATTTTCAACTAAGTTTAATGCTCCCCCTATTTTTCGGCGTTAACAAATATTCCTACTATAGTTAGCCAAATGAAATGCACTAGATGCTGACGAAAAAAAATCGCGTTTAATTATGAATCCACTCTTGCATACTTTTTCTCTACTTAAATGTTATGGATAAATCTATTTTTAGATAATCTCCCCATATAAAAATATCTACAAATTATTAGGGTAAATTAAATCCATTTTCAACCCTCTAAAAATATTCGTAATATAAATAATTCAGAATTTGCTCTCGCCCTATTTGCAGAACAGAAACATTGTTTTTCAACACAGTAATCTTCTTAATTAATCTTCCTAAATTTCCTAAATTGAATTATACATTACAGTATATGGTACCATTTGTTCAAATTAGCCTGCAAGCTATTACTAATTGAATAAAATGCGTATTCATTGTGTCTTGTAAAAATACGAATATTAGTATACAAGTTAAAGCAAGTTTTAAATATATAATCTATAGTATTAAATTTATCATACACAGAAATAAAAATATAATAACCGTATAATGTCTATTGTACTGAAAGTATTTTTATAGATTGTAAGGTGCACATAACTGTTTTTATACATTGTATAATAATGTATTATTTAATGACACACTTATAAAGCTACTATATGGTATAATATGTATATATACGTAAATATACTTATTATAATTTGTATATAATAGTTGTAATGTGTTTTCAAATTTTGTTTACAGATGCATATAATTAGTATAAATGTGTTCAATGTATATTGGTGTGTGTATAGTGGTAATACGCCGTATACTAGCCTATTACTAATGATATTACTATACTGAATCGAACCTGTCTGTTTTCAGTTTTAAAAAATGTGTTGAGTATCTTTTAAACAAAGCAATTCCGTGTGGACATATATAATTAACAGGGACATCTCAACTGCTGTATCCATTCAAATACTTTCTTAAACTTTACTACTATCATTTTCAAATTATCAATTCATTCCTTTCACGTGTTTAAACCAATTGCCTTATTACGCTGCATTCTATATTCATAAATTAAATATTATTTAGTAAGACAGAAAAATAAGAACAATACATCCTATATAGCTACACAGCATACACAGCTACACAACTAGACAGACAGTAAGAAGCACACGAACATTTAATAAAGAGTTGTAATTACAATTTGTTACATTCTCTTATGTTACATATATATAATATAGTCAATAGGACACGATGGATTCAGAACTTGCAGAAATAATCCGGTTGAGCGATATGTGACTTATTTAATAGCTAGTATTTAATTCGTGGATCATGATTATAATTTCAACTTTTGTCCAATTTTCTTTTTTTATAATGTCTATGTATATTTATTTTTATATTTAGTAGATATTGCATATTTCTATAATAACAATAATAGTTTTATGTTTTATCTATGTTTTGGATCGTTAAATCTACAATTAAAAAAACAAAATAAACTACATATATATTAAATATCACAAAAAACGCCAATAAAGACCATTTTAATTTATTTATTCTTATAATTTTACAGTCGTTGTCAGGAATAACAATGCATCGTATTTTTTACACATTTTTTAATTTAGTAAATATTTTGTTTGTACAATTTGTCCCTAATTTTCTTATATTACTATCGTTTATGTAGATAAGTCATGCGTGATACAAAAACTTTTTCAAAGTCTAATTTAACATTTTGTGAGACAAGTTATTGTACATAAACTATATAGCTTTATTATTACTTATACATATATTTAAATATCTACGAAATAAGGATTTATATATACGTGTATTTGAGTAAATGCAACTAATTACGCAGAAACAATAGTAATTATGTATCCGTTCCTTTCGACATTAATTTATATATTCAGTATATATTTTATCTCAAAAGAATAAATAATATTTTAAATCCACTACCTACAATATGCACTAACAAGTAATAAAAAACATAATATCAGTATATTGTTCTTGATCGAATCTTTTGTATTGATTATTAGGCATCACATACCTTAGGCATAAAGTATAATACTAAGAGCTTCGTGTTCTTGTTTTTAGATCTATTTACAAGGATGCTCCATATGTCTATGTAAATTTAGGTGTTGTGTTTTGGGTTTTAGTCTATTAATTTCTTGTTTTGAAGTTATACTTCGAAATAAGTATTTGGAATAATAAGAATAACACGTTTTAAAACAAAGATGGTAGTGGTGGGAAGTTGTACAGGAGTTCGGTAAGTTAATATAAGACGAAATTGATTACTGGTTCTACACGCATATACATAAAGTCCTGACTGCCCAATTGATTCCCTTCTCTCTCTTTCTTCGTGCACATAAACTACACACTTTCTCTCGAGATGCTACTTTGTAGAGAAGTTCGAAAGAACTTTTGTTAGATAATTGAGTAATTTATGAAAACTCGTAAAAATTGTCCTTTTTATAGATTATCTCCCTTGAATGTCTGTGTATATAGAACATATTTCTGAATTATTATTATAGAAAAGGATACGTTATGTTTGAAACTACAACAGATATTTAATTTTTATTTTTATGTTAAAGTTTAAAATAATCCTGTACATAGAGCAACTTGTGTGTTGCTTAATGTATTCATTAAGCAGTAAAAATCTCATAAATGATAACCTTAATAATGAAATTGACATTGGAAATAAGTATAGAGCAGAAATTGTTTTGCTAGATGACACAATTATTGTAGAGGAAACAAAAAATTGTGTTTTATACTAATAATAATTTAACTGTGTGCTTTGAAAAGCACCAATAATTCAGTTGAATTTTATTTTTGTGTAGGTTTGCTTTGAACCTACTGATACATGCTACAAATGCTACATCATTATTTTTAAACTAACATACATAATATAACAGTATTGTTTCAATAATCGATGATTTTAATGAGCCAAAATTGTGTGGAAAAATATTTAAATTATTTGTTTTTGAATATAGTATCAAAAATCTATAAACTTTAATAAAAATCCTTACACCTATTTTTCATTTGATAATCAGTTATAATATTTATAGCTACGTTTCAAAATGTTTCTATTTAAATCATATTTTATAATATACAGTTGTGTTCATTAAAATGCATGCTTTAAATATAAACACGAAATACTATGTTTATTTAAATTATGTTTCTATTTATAATGTATTCCAAATACTAAAAATTTCAAAAATCTAAAATAATTAAATTAAATTTATATCAAAGTACATTTAAAAAATAAATCTACGCTTATTTTATCATAATGTATTATATAAATGTTTGTAAAAACTTCTTTTTTTATAATTTAGTAACCCCAATATTTAGTACAACTATGCTATGTTGCACGATGCGGTTATAGCATCATCAGACCAAGAACAAGCGCGTCATCGATTAGTTTTAGAAATGCTCTGGTCATTAAAGCTTATTGTTGACCACATAATAAATAGGCTAACGTGCATTAAAACACAATTTTGATATCAAAATAATACTCAGATGCTCGGAAACAAAATGCAAATAAGTTTGAAGTGTTATGGGGGTATCTAAATATTTCTACGGGGTCAATTTCTACGAAAATGAGTTTCTTCTTCTTATTGTTTATAATTATTATTTTTGTCAAACTTACATATATAAAACTTACTGACGTTTTATTGGAAAATACATTTTTCCCATAAAATTTAGCTTTTTGGAAAAATCAATGGATTCTTCATCAATAGATTAAGTGTAGTCTTACATAACAATATTTTACGAAAGAATAGCGCTGAAAGAGACTAGAAAACTACATTTAAATAGCGGACAAAGTGAATTTAAAATTAAAATATCATTTAAGCATTTTTATGACTTATTAGTTTAATATTTGAAATATTTAAATGATTTAAACGAATCCTGTTTCCTAGATCTTAGTACGAAAGTCATATGCCATTAAAACAAAATGAATTGATTTTAAGGTAAAACGGAAAATGTTGATATGGCAAGATATTTTAAAATTCTTATTTTGTAAACAAAACATTTTGGATATTTAACCATTATTTGACTTGTAAATTCCGCATAATCAGGTAAAACTCAAAAGATTAAGGAAAAGTGTTTTTCACTTTTAGAAATTACTCACGTTAATGATACCTTATATTAAATATTCCAAATATAAATTTCAAAATATAAAAGTATAATATACAATATTGCATGGCTTTATGCATAGATTAAAGTATACGAATACAGTCAATTTAAAAACAATTGATAAAAAACATAACTTTTGCTTCTGTCGCAGCGTCGCGAGAATCAAAATGGTTCTTGGAGCTAAGTCAAAAACAAGTTCCAAGACAAAAATTTAAACATATTTTAAGACACTTAACTTAAAGACATATTTGACCATAATTTCTGCAATACAATACAGAAATTTAAATTAAAAATACTCTAACAGTTATAAGTTATAAATTGGAATATTACAAATCTATATTAATCGATGTGTACAATATGTATAAAAACTAAATTTCACAAAAATAAGAAATCGAAAAATCCGATAAAAATATTGGATATGGTATTATTTGTATTATTATTTATTTATCAATTTGTTCAAAATAATTTATTTATTCAAGCGAGTTTCTTTGCTTCTAGAAACATGTATCTAAATTAATTTATTGTTCTTAATTTTATTATATATTTTTTGTAAACTTTAGAGTGTGTACATATTAATTGTACATATTAATCTATATGGATATTAAAAGCCAGCATTATAACACATAATTCTCGACGTCTATTGTATTTCCAATTTCGATGTCAATTTCATCAATGGATGAACTAGGTGCCTTAACATTATTTTGACTTTTGGTCATTGGCTTTCTATTAATTGGCTTTCATTTTATCGATGCTGATATTTTGATTAGTTGTATTTATATATAAACCACTCTAATACTAATTATAGGATGGATTAATTACTTTTTTCAGAATATACAGAAGTTTACTGTCAATATCCTTCTTTTACAGGTATTTTCCTATCTATTGATTTTTATTGGCTCTTGCAGAACTGTATGGAGAAATTTGATCTTTTCACAAAAATATTTGTGTAAGATGGAATCTATAGAGCAATTTTTATATAAAGCTAAATGTACAAAATTAAAAAAAGAATAATAATATTTGAATACCTATTAAATAAAAATTAGCTCCGGTTTAGCCGTCGTGCATTACTTTTAATATTATTCACGTTTGATTTTATTATCCTACATATACATTCCCATGTTTCCAATTCCTAATATTTTCATTATTGACTGTTTAGTTATACAGGGTGGCAATAAAGTTACCATACAGTTAATGTACAAATAGAGATTTTAACAATAATGTTATAATTCTATA
>JAYRBW010125323.1:0-16592 GCA_036023295.1 Invenusta paracnida | reverse complement strand
AAGCGGTCCTTCCCCTACTTAGGTTGCCTCCTGGTAATCTGACCTCGTTTATGGACTTCACTTTCTTTTATTTTTTATTTTTTTCAAAAGTTCTTATATTTCTCATATTTTATACATTTAATGTTTTGTAACCGTTCGGTGTTTACAATATCAATAAAAGGATTTTTATTTATCTATTTATTTATTATTAGTATTTTATCATCTAAAGTCGATTTACATATTGTATTTACATATAAAAGCAATTGATAGTGTACATACTTAATTCATGATTCTCGTATATTGCCGGAAGAATTAGTCACATTTGTGATATTTTAAAGGTGGCCTGGTCATTTGTTATGCTTTGCAGTTACCATTTGTCAAAAATAATGTTTAGATCATACGTTACAATGTTGCATTGATAATTTTGCCTTACAAATAATTTGTAAATTTTTATCCGAATATTTTCTTCAACTTTAAGTGTTTAGTGTTTACCAAAATGTATATATCTGTGTAAATTCAAATCAGACTTATATTACAGTTGAGTATCTTCTGTTAAGATAATATAAAGTTAATTTTACTTCTATTCACATATTTCTTTGCTTTTAAACTGTTAAAAAATTAATTGTATACTTAACGGAGGAGGTCTTAAATTCCAGTGAAAAGAGGGAAAACGTGTTCAAATTGAAATTTCACTCCCTCTGAAAAGAAGCGCTGGAAAGGACGTATGGTCTGTAAATGTTTAGCTTTCATCTGTTATTCTAGTAGTAGGGAGGTGGAGCGCGCAAACACCCCCCCCCTCCTCCCCCCTCCACCCACACAATTGCGCCAAGTGCGACACGGCTGTAAAAGGAACGCGTGGGTTCGTTTTCATTCGCGCGAGTTCGTAGCAGCCAATCAAATCCCTTTGAGGTTTCAGCCAATGAGATGGGTGTATAAGTATAAAAGGAACGCGTGCGTTCGTTTTCGTTCGTTCCACTGTTGTTGACTCTAGTGAATGGTCGTATCCTCGCTTCTCTCTACTCTCTCCTACAATATGACGGAGCACTTTATTATCGAGTTGCAACACCTACCAGGGATGCCAGCCTCACTTCACTCATAAGTAGGACCACACCGCTGCATTAAGACGACTGACCGTTCAATCAACCTGGCTGTGGGCGAGTCAGGATCAGCGCTACCGACAACACGGTGACACTAACAACGTAGCCAGCCTCAACCTATGCGTGGTGCAGATGAAATAAGAGTCAATGGACGTGTCTCATTCCTATGACAGCTTTTTAATGCATGACAACTCTCCTACATCGAGGGACGTAGCAATTTCGATGGCGACTCCTACTATGCTGAAGCAGAAGAAGATGGTCCCTGATACACCAAAGAAACCCGCTCTAACTCGAACAAATACGGTTCTGCGAGCTTTAGCATTGGATCGGGGAGTGACATGCGACTACTAAGTATACAACCTTATGTTAATCTTGTCTTCCCAAACACTGACAATCCTCTTTCTCTTTCTCCATATTTTACTGAGTATTTAGATATATATCCTATATGTACTACATGCCTAGCTAATATTAGTTATTGAGATAATTGCTCCATGTTATCCACTCATTATTATTGTTGTTGTTGTACTATTTTTTAAATGTTTTGTCCACAAAATTATACTTTTCTATATCTTTATATTTATCTTGACTTCTTATTTAGTCTTATGCACCCAGGTTAAAATATTAAAAAATAGACTGCTACATATTATTATATGTACACTGTTACAAAAAAGTGTAACAGTGTTTGGGAAACGTATAAACTTCCTGCCTATAAAAATTGTCCGGCTGTGATGCAAGTTCAGGTTGTGGAAGTGGACCGGAGGGTAATCCAAATTCTTCTTCCTCAAATTTCCGTTTTCTGATTTCTTGTTTAAGGTTGCAAGCATACAATTTATGGGCTACACCTGGCGCTAATTCCACTTCACTTGTGGATTTCTCTTGCATGGATTCACTATTCTTTTTATGTTTCTCATACTTGTCTTCACTAAGCGCAACCATTTGCCGGAAAGATTCATCATTTAAAATTGGTTGTTTTTATTCCCACTTGATTAGGTATGACCTGATTATGTGCCAGATAGACATATTGCGGTTCCTCTCCTGGTAGAATATGACTTCGTACTCGTAAATAATCGGAACTAAGGGTTGTCGACTGCAATTCCACCCTACTACTTATTCTATATATGTATTTTTTATTCTATACTCTTCCAGCTAATTTGTACAATAAACCATTTTTTCTTTTTAAACATAAATACCATATCACTATATATTATAATTAATGCCTTATGATCTACATTATATTTGTAACTCTTTTTAACACACATAGTATTCTGTTAATTAACATGTTGCAAACCCTTTTACAAACAATTGCTTCAGTATATTATACTACATATATGTATTTGTATTATTTTTTTCTTAACCGGCTTTATATTTTTTTCATAACTTGCTCAAATTCTTTACGGTATCCAGTTTGACAACTATTTGTGCCTCTGATTCCAGTGGGGAACTGATGTAATTTCTTGTGCTGATCTCCATTCTCTGTTATTATCACAGAGTATACATAGAGAAACGACTCTAAGGGCGTTGCTATGGACTCTGTCTTAAAAATAAATGAAATCTATATTTGCGAGTTGCAAGTTAACCACAATTACGATGAGTACATATACATATGTATATATAACAAATATGATGTTATAATTATTAAATAATAAATAATAAAATACTCAATATATTGCCCGTAGTTTGTAAATTAATTATTATTATTGTGATTTTGTTAATCACACACATGAATGATGGCCGTCATTTTACTTATGTCTACTCTGGCAAATGTAATAACGGCTGCAATTAGTAAAACCTGAACGTTTACTTTTTCCACATGCAAGACAATAGACTACTGGTAATTTATATATTTATATTTTATTTTTAGCAAATATAATATTATATATTTTTGGATTGTATTGTTTGTATAGGTAATAGGTAATTGTTCAACATTTCTATTTGTATATTAATTTTAAAACCAGTACAATATGCACATTTATTGATATTATAAAGTATAATATGCTTGGATATATATATGTATATTCAGATAATCTATTTCAGTTTTTTGTGCTTATATTATTAACATTCCCGTTTTATCTATTTAGTTACGCATAAAATATAAATATATATATTATTTTTTTTATTAGAAATAAATATAAAAAATGAAATCTACAATTAATTGAAAGATTTTTAGTAAGTATTTTTTATGTATACATTCAAAAGTCGTTTCTATATTGTATACTGACTCCGTGACTATTATTATATATTCCTTTCTATTTGATCGAGAAAATCCTAGACATGTTTTGGAAAGCCTGTTATATATAAAAGGAAATTAAAAAGTATATCAGACAAAAAAGGTCATTTCAAAATCGATAGGTGTGCAAGCTACAAGCAGTGTTGATTGAGATAATTAGTATACATATAATGTCAATGTTTTATTAACTGCCGTGTTAAATTATTGTCTTACTGAAATATATTGCAAGATATAATTGATAATTAAACTTACGTAATATTGACTGGGTATTTTTCAAATTCTTGCATTGCAGCATTCGAGTAAACTGCAAAATTAAGCGTTTTTCCCGTAAGGATTTTTGCTTCACCCATTTCAAATGATTTAAACTTTACAGGCGTAAATCGTACTCCAAGTTCAACGGGTTGGGAACCTGAGATTTCTACTTTAATTTTCACCAAGAGAGCGACATGTAGCATCGGTGGGTTTACACTGAACTTCTGAAAAATATTTGAAAAATGTTGTAGTGAATTTCTATCTCTACATAATAAGTGAGAGCATTGTAGGAATTAAAGTGCAATATTTGAAGTAAAAAACCAGTCAACAAGCCAAATCTTGTGTCCAATCTATCATGTGTAGCACGAGCGATTCTACCATGATAATAGAACGTTTTGATTGGATATTAGGATATAAGTGAATATTCACTGATGAAATATGTGACCTATTGACATTTACTGTGTCTGTATAACTCATACAAAATTGGAAAATCAAAGTTGTTATTCATTATCGAGAAGATTGCGATTCATTATTTATTTTATTTCGATCAGTAACATTGAAGTTAAAAATGTCAAGTTTTGGACAAACGGAAACAAATGGTCAAGTTGAATTGTATGACGACCATATAGAGACGTCCTCAAAGGTACCGACAGAAAGGGTCACTATAATTGTTGGTCATTATAATGTTCCAGTGGATTAAATATTTCTCGATATTGCTTTTGTCTACTTTCAATATATAAAAATTCTACCCATAATTTGTTCATGAGGAAATAACTAACTTTATAAACTGAAAATTTTCCTTTGTTACCTAAAATAATATGCGATCAATAATAACCGATCAATATCGGTTTATTTATTGAGCTTTTATTTCTTTATTAAAGGTAGAACGATCTACGCCGACATAGTGTCACTAAAAGTTTACACATTTCCTCTCATTTTTTAGTTGGACCTATCGATCGATTTATAAACTCAGTTGTGTATTCAGCCTCATACAAGCTGACTTGAAGGGGAGGGGAGAAGGGGGTGGAGGTTTCATGTATAAACGCATTTTTGACCTTTTGAAAAACTAGAAGAACTATAAAAAACGAATTTGGAGCAGGGGTAGAATTTCTATTTATATTATATATGTAGGTATATAGCGCTAAAGTATGAATACAAATTGTTTGAGACTACGAAATACATAGTTTACATATTATGGTGATTAAGAGAATCTCTTCCAATTCTACCTTGATGTAAAATGACATGCAAAAACAAGTTTATCTTATTAAAATCTTACTAGGCACCTACTTACTAAAAAAGTGTTTTCTATTCATTCAAAGTTAGGTTTGAATAGGTATGCGTGTGCATTCATATGTCTACTATATATATATATTTATTTAAAGAATAATTCAATAGATTGGTAGAACAAAATAATTAAATTTAAAGCTTTAGTTGTCATTGGAAACGTTAACAATGGAAGACTTGACACTCTCCTAGCGTTCATTGGTTTGTTTACTCCATTCTGATTGGATGATGGTTAGATCACGTGATTATAGTTCACTCTAGTGTTAAGTAAGGATTATGCAACATATAATTATATATGCGACCAGCCTTCTGCCTTACTGCTATTTCTATTGACTTTGATTTAAATAGAAAGTTCAATAAATCCCCCCCCCCAGATATCTGTACAAAGGGGCTTACACCTATATTAATACATTAAAACACTTTCTGGCATACGTAAGTAAAATATACCTACTATTTCTACATACAGAACACTTTCCTTGTTTAAATGTTTAAATGTTTGTCTGAAAAGCGTTTACTTGTAAGATTTAAATGGGAAATAGTTCATAAAATGAGTGATTCGTTGTTTTTCATTAATAAATAGCTTGTCCGTCAAGAAATACTTCTACATTTTTATTTGATAACTATTTAATATTTGTGGGAGTAAGTAATGCGTTTAATTGGATAAGTAAGCGATTCTTCAAAGAATTATAATGAACTCGATGGCATCCCGCATGCGGTCTTAGAATATTTTGCAAATATTTAATAAACCATGATTTTGACATTGATACGCCTAGGAAAAAGATATGTTCTGAGCCCTCTGGTCAACGAACAACGAAACAGTTTAAAAGACTTAAGTAATTTCAAGACAACTCTGCAGATGGTTTCAAAGATATTGTGATTTAGTTTAATTTCATAGTCTATACTTAGGTATTATTACTATGTCTTAAGAAAGTCAAGTCAACCTGGCGTTTCGTCCGCTATATTTTCTAGATGACTTGTTTCGGTTTTTTAACATTTAAACTAATTAACACATACGCCTCTAACGCATTTAGTGGGGTGTTTGCGCGATTCAATTGGTTAATATTGTTTAGGTTAATTGCCCAGCATAATACAAAGTATTGAGAGTCTAGGCAACACCTTTAATTTCATATTTTTTAACGAAAAGTAAGAAGTGCAGCTTAGACTCCGGAAAATATGGCAATGATTAGAAATTAGAATGCATAGTGGGGTTTTATTTTTACACTTTCAATCATAAACTTACTTCTTCAAATTGGCAGGTCAATTTGTTATAGATAACCAATCTATGCATGATTATAATGAAATAAATATCTGTGACTCTACGACTTACCTCCATTGCATCTTTATATTTGGCTTCTTTAATTAAGTCATATTCAAATTCATATTCCTTGTTTATAGGATTATCTTTTAAATTACTCTGAGAAACAGACTTTTCATTGTCTTTATTAAGACGTATTATTGTCATATTTTCAAGTTTTTTGTCGATTGCCCTGAAAAATAGAGAAAAGAATGAAATCATCTGATTACTGAAACTATCCAATATTGAGTATTCAGTGAGCAATGTTGAATTATTTCATTTAACTTTCACAATTTGCGCTTTTTGTATAAACGTAAATGTCAAATAATTCTGATTAGTGCACTAAAAAGGATAACGTTACATAAACATTTTTATGCGTCAAATTGCACTATACAGAAGTGGATTGAAGTGAATTTCAACTCAACCCGGGTGAAAAACAACAACAGAGGTTTTATGACTAGATCGAAACAAGTCGTTGTCTCTTTAGGCTAGATCGAAACAAGCCGAGGTCTCTTTAGGCTAGATCGAAACAAGTCGAGGTCTCTTTAGGCTAGATCGAAACAAGTCGAGGTCTCTTTAGGCTAGATCGAAACAAGTCGATGTCTCTTTAGTCTAGATCGAAACAAGTTGATGTTTCTTTAGGCTAGATCGAAACAAGTCGATGTCTCTTTAGGCTAGATCGAAACAAGTCGATGTCTCTTTAGGCTAGATCGAAACAAGTCGATGTTTCTTTAGGCTAGATCGAAACAAGTCGAAGTTTCTTTAGGCTAGATCGAAACAAGTCGAAGTTTTATGACTAGATCGCAACAAGTTGATGTTTCTTTAGGCTAGATCAAAACAAGTCGATGTCTCTTTAGGCTAGATCGAAACAAGTCGAGGTTCTTTAGGCTAGATCGAAACAAGTCGAGGTTCTTTAGGCTAGATCGAAACAAGTCGAAGTTTTATGACTAGATCGAAACAAGTCAAGGTTTCTTTAGGCTAGATCGAAACAAGTCGAGATTTTTCCAAAAATATCTCAGATGACGTATTTTCGACATTCGACTCAACTATGTGGATTTTTAAAACTAGCCATGTGGGGAATTAGATTTTTTCTTTTAAAAGCGTTTTCTTTTTACTTGAAAGAATTATTGGACAGAGAGATACATCTCTTTTGCGTTATTCGTATTCTCGCGGCTGCTAGCTACATGAACATGCATTTAATTTCTGTTTTAATCATAATTAATACCAGATACATAGTAATACTAAAAAATAACGTTTTTCTCGAAGCTTTTGTTACTACCAACTAATAATTCAACGCTATTTGTTCCACGTACTGGATATTATATATTACCTGCACAACTCAACACGCCTTCGTACGCATAAGGAGAACGCTTCGTGGCATCCAACTAAGAATAACCAATAAGGAGAGCGCTTCGTGGCATCCAACTAACAATAGCTAATAAGAAGAGCGCTTCATGGCATCTAACTAACAATAGCCAATAAGAAAAGCGCTTCATGGCATCCAACTAACAATAGCCAATAAGAAGAGCGCTTCATGGCATCTAACTAACAATAGCCAATAAGAAGAGCGCTTCATGGCATCCAACTAACAATAGCCAATAAGGAGAGCGCTTCATGGCATCTAACTAACAATAGCCAATAAGAAGAGCGCTTCATGGCATCCAACTAACAATAGCCCATAAGGAGAGCGCTTCATGGCATCCAACTAACAATATCCAATAAGGAGAGCGCTTCATGGCATCTAACTAACAATAGCCAATAAGGAGAGCGCTTCATGACATCTAACTAACAATATCCAATAAGGCAAGCGCTTCATGGCATTTAACTAACAATAGCCAATTATAAAGAAATGCTATCGAAGAATGTTATATTTCAAATTTTTGTAGGCATGGCTAAATGTTCCAATTTTACTGAAGTTGCTAATACGTTAACCTAGTTTAAAAAGATTCAGTCAACCGCAGGTTCGAACCACTGAAAACAACTACATTTCACCTAATCACGTTTCACAAACCTAATTTTGCGTTTATGAAAGCACCGTTGTATTGGCAACAGGCAGCTATGGGAGGTTCAATCAAGAAAAGTTATTCTTTATCGCCCAAATTAATCAATCTTCGGCCGAGAGTGACGATCTACCTGGCAGTGCCATTGGGGGAGAAAATAATACAACTTGAGATATGCGAATGATATACAGCATGGATAGCAGAATCAATAGAGATGGTGGGTACCAACTTCATTAAGGAGAGAGATGTGTAAACTGTAAACATTAAGGTGTAAACTTCAAAGACTCTTAGTTTGGGGCTTAGAAAAGAACGCTGAAGTTTTACACCGTTTCCAAATTATTATATACGCATCAGGGTCATGGACGTTGAATAAAGATGCGGTGGATATGATCAATGCATTCGAGAATGTAGATGTACATAAGAATGGTGGGAGAAGGCATCTCCATTGAAGAAAGTGATCAAAAAGAAGATCAAGTATTTTGGACGTGTCATTAGAGGTACGGGAACAGTTGCAAGAAGGATAATTCAATAGTAAGAACAGAAGAACAGAAGAACAGAACATAGTTCACGGACGTAAAGAAGTAGAATACCATGGTCCAAGGACGTAAAGGAGTAGAAGAGTATTCCAAGTACGCAAAGGAGTAGAAGTACATGTTCCAAGGACGTAAAGGAGTAGAAGAACATGGTCCATGGACGTAAAGGAGTAGAAGAACATGGTCCATGGACGTAAAGGAGTAGAAGAACATTCCAAGTACGCAAAGGAGTAGAAGAACATTCCAAGTACGCAGAGGAGTAGAAGAACATAGCCCAAGGACTTAAAGGAGTAGAAGAATATGGCCCAAGGACGTAAAGGAGTAGAAGAACATTCCAAGTACGTAAAGGAGTAGAAGAACATGGTCCAAGGACGTAAATGAGTAGAAGAACATGGTCCAAGTACGTAAAGGAGTAGAAGAACATGGTCCAAGGACGTTAAGGAGCAGAACATCGCATGCAAAAAATCTGTATATGCGTTCACAAATACTGTTCATGTCAGTCAACCTTCTTGGAAGAAAATAACAAGCAAATTGAAATTTAAATTCTAATTATTAAATAAATTATCGTATGTAATATTTATTTTTAAGACATTTGAAATTAAAGTCTATTTTTTAGATACACTGACTGCATTACTGAATAAAGAAAATTTTCAGTTTGCAATGTAAGTCTTGAGTGATACATAAATATATGTACATATATATGTATATAAGTGCATAACCTGCAATTTGATAAAAATTGCGACAAATTGACAATAACCGATAAAATCAATTACAATTCGTTGCTTCTCGGTTGCGCAATAATCTAACCATTATAGAGAGTGATTGATATAGTTTCAACACTACTTATATTGATTTCAAATGATACTACCAACTATTTAGAAACCTTAGAGCCTTAAATAATATAATAAAATAACGAGAAATCATCATGTTCAAAAGAAAAGTCTGTGCACAAACAGGTATGGCACAGATTCAATATCGTTAATATGTAGATCGACGAGCAATGTATTCACTAAATAATCAATATATATTAATCAATATTAACCAGTGACTAATTCAATTAGTTTCTGTAATATCCATTTATTTTGGCTTGCTTTCGAAACACGGAGTTTCATCTATATAATACAGCAAATATATGTAATATGAAAACTGAATGTTACCATTCTGTTTTAACTTACTCCTGAAAAACACATAAGAAATCTATTTCTACTTACTCCATATAGGCATAGGAAGAAATGGATTCAACCTTATATTGCCCAGTTCCTCCTCCTTGAGTGATCTTCTTAATCGAGGTTTTAATGTGATACCTTCCCTCGGCGCTAAAATTCTAGAAGAGTAAGATAAAAATAAAAACGAAAACGTCATTTATTTAATAGAAAAATAATTGTCAATACGAAAAGTGGATGAATTTAAAGACATAAATAGGATACATGTGTGAAGTTAAAATAAAGTGACGCCATGACAAACCTATCGTATGTTCCCACATACATGACAAACCTATCGTATGCTCCCACATACATGACAAACCTATCGTATGTTCCCACATACATGACAAACCTATCGTATGTTCCTACATACATGACAAACCTATCGTATGCTCTCATATCAGTATGTGCATGCGTGAATTCCTGAGTGTCATAATATGCTTCAATACACACATATATGTAGAATATACTCGTATATATTTGCGTGTGTTTTCTGAATTGTATATTAAAATTATATAAATATCAACTCATTCACTTAGTAGGCATCTCTTCTGGATATTTATACATACTACTACAATAAAACTCAACAATATTCATATTCCTGATTTTTGGTTCTTTTAAACTTTACATTGAATCCTACATGCCCTTTTCATTTGGACTTATCAAGTTTATCATCTATTTCTGATCAAAATAATAAATTCCGTATAAAATCATGCATATCTTGTTCTTTGTTCTAATCTCACTTATCTTGTTAAATGTTCCAAATGTTGACCTATTTCTGTTAATTTTACAGAGCGTAATCTCCGAAAACAAACAGCCATTCATTTATATATTAAATTTTAAACAATGAGAGATAATTTCTTCTTTTCAGGTATCCAAATTTTTAATAATAATCCTCTCCAAATATAATTTTAAAAATGTATTGACTAAATAAATACTCGTCTCTTTAATTCTAACAATTATTCTCTTTCATTAGTTATTCCTTTTTCTTATTCAAAAATAAAACTGGTACCAATCCTTAAAATCACTCTTTTCATCTCGATACAATGTCTCCCTTTTCCAATTTAATTAAACTTCTTTTTAAAACTCTGTCCTAGCTTGTAACCCCCCATTTACCAGGGGGTGTTTACCACCCCAGAATGATTAAAGTTGTTGTCATTTTTATTTTGTTTTGTCTGAAGCCTAATATTACATGACTTTTCCTAATTATTAGTTGTCCTAAGTTTTTTATATAAGTCATTGAAGTTTTTTCACAACTTTTTATGCTGGAATGTTTAAAAAAATACGAACATGGTTTACCAGTGAGGTGTTATACTACCCCAAGACAATTAATCGATTTGAATCTCCAACTTTTTTTATTTATACTCCATTTATAATGTCACAACAATCAATTTAAAAATACAAAAAATGTGTTTATTGCTCAAAAACATATAACAAATATATATCTAAATTTGTCTAGTGTAATAAAAGATCTAAAAGGAACAAAGTTTTAACAATTTGGACAATTGTAATAAATGATCAAAGGATCAAAAGTTTTAACAATTTGGAGACTTTAAAATAACACGTGTGAGACATATTGCTTTACCACAGTCATGACAGTTTCTTGAAGTGTTTTCCTATCACGATCCCGAGGACAGAAAATGCAGCGACGTTGTTTCTTGGCAGATTGTGGCCCATTATCGGGAGCGGCAGGTGGGGGATTTCGAAGAGCGAGTTGATTATCATTTTGAACTCTGATCAACTCTCTTTGGCAAGATTGATGAGGAAACGCTTCCTTGCTTGTCCACTGTGTCGTTCATGTTCAGGGTGAATATAAAAAAAACTAAACAAGAGCATTGTTTGCGGAGATGTTGAGAAAATTCATAAATAACACAAATCTGTGAGTTGTACGGTAGCAACTATATGTCCGCACAAGTTGGTCCAGTGTATCGACAACACATTTTCCTTGATTGTAATCCAGAATCATTTGTGGTTTCTTTTTCTCATCTTCAGCGACTTCAGAATTAGGGTGATTTGTGGACAGTGGATTCACAGATTTATTCTTTTTTGGAACATACATATGAGACTATGGTTGCGTTGTCTTGGAAACCAAAAATGCTGGTGTATTGTGGCCGTGAAGGATGGGGCATCATATTCAAAGGAAGTTCGGGATTGTTCTTCCGAATTGTTCCGGTCATCGTGATGTGGCGTCCCAGCAGTGTCTTTGACAACTCAAGGCTCGTAAAAAAGTTGTCTATGTACACATGACGTCCTAATCCGGTGAGCATATCTGTCAACTGAAGTACAACACGCTATCCCTACCATATTTTAGGAATATCTCCAACCCGTCAAATATATGTATGGTTGCAAGTTTACACAATAGTATGTTTTAGAATCGCATAGGGCCCACAATTTAATACCCCATTTACCGGGCTTTGAGGGGATATACATTTTAAGAGGGCATCTGCCTCAAAAAGTCACGAGCTGTTCATCAACAGTTACTTCGGCTCCAGATTCGTAGGCTGAACAAAATTTTGTCACAATCTGCTCAAATAGATTATGCATTGGATTAAACATGTCCTGTCGATTTCGGATATTGCGGTCATCAAATCAAATACAACGTAGCAAATCGGTAAAACGATTACGGGACATAGCTTTATTGAATATTGGACGACAATCAAATATCAACAACTCTGGTCATGTTTTCGTGGAATGCTCCTGCAAGTATAAGTAGGCCGAACCACTTGTAAAGTTTGTCGATAGTCGTTAGATTTTTCTGGTAAGAGAAAGGTGGTGTCCTTCAATGTTTGTATATTCTACGATCTGTTGAATAATAGCTGGAGTCATAAATACTTTGAAGGCGTTCTCCAGTGAAACACCACAGGTATTGCGCACATGATTAGCACGCCCAGCTTCATTTCGGATAATGTTATGTGCTGCTGCTTTGGACAGCAATTCCAGGTTTGTACGCCATCCTAAAAGAAGACCATGGTATTGAATTCGTTGTGAATGTCATCAACAAGCTCCTGCACAATACCATTTTCATTATCAGAATTTGGGAGAATGTTTGGATTATCTATTACTAAATCATTCGAATCCTCACCATCTGAGGCATTATCATCAGAATTATCACTGCTAAGGCCTGCTCAGCAGTATAACGTTTCGCTGCCATTATTTGAAAGAAATAAACTTTGAACAAAATAACTGCAAACTGTGCAATGCACTGATATGGCATTAGAAATGATTTGAAAAATGTCTCAGCCCAGCTGCTATACTAAATTTTCAAACAGTAAGATTCACGTCATCATAAACTCTTATTTGATTGGTTAGTGTAGTTTTCGAAAGCGGTGACGTTATCGATAGAAAACAAAGCATCTCACCTTAAAATAACACTTTTCAATTATCAGCGATGGATTAATATGGATTAAACAATGGAGTAAACAATAGATTATTTAAAACAATTATTGCATCAATACACTTTTAAAGATGAAATAAATGATATACATGTATTCCCTTTCGATACATTTGTTATATATTGTAGAATTAAGTTTAAATAATTGGTATATTTTTTCCAACATATTTTATAAAAAAGGAATTTTCATACATCAAATTGGATTCTAATGGTATAACACTGTATAAAGAAATAGTTTTTGCACACCGTATTTTTTCTAATAAACGCTTTTTCTCCAATAAACGCCTTACTTCCAATAAACACCTTACCTCCAATAAACACCTTACCTCCAATAAACACCTTACCTCCAATAAACACCTTACCTCCAATAAACGCCTTACCTCCAATAAACACCTTACCTCCAATAAACACCTTACCTCCAATAAACACCTTACCTCCAATAAACACCTTAAAAAATAATCCCCTCAAATTTTGAATGTCGCCCTTTTGATGAACCAGCGTCCCCTTTGTATGATAAAAAATAAATAAAAACATTTTTGGATTGTCAAATCAAGTAAAATGAATAACTTTTCCAGTCCCCCCCCCCCCTCCTTATATAGCGCCCGTCCATACCTACACTGCTGCCGTGATTTGACAAAAAATCGTATGTAATAAAATGTCAACTTTTCAGGAATCGATGTTTTAGTTTTTTTCTTATAACTAGAGAACAAATTGTCCCATCGAATTTAGCCACATCTGAGATAATTACATGTAATACTCAATTTTTATTCAAAAAGATTAAATCGTTTTCGGGCTATTCCCCATTAAGGTGTTTTATCAATTATTTTATGAAATTACAGAAAAGGCGTATGTAATTTCTTCATTGAAGCGTATGTATTCTGCTATTTGATTATTAATAAAAAGCGTATGTAATACCTATCATCTAAAAGCTAAAAATAGGCCGGTATAGATAACTTAGAAAAAATTGATTCTACAGTAAAACGCCGCTGTGCTAAATTGATCAAAAGTTAAAATAACCATTCAATTTAGAATTACCTACATAAGTGTTTTCTCGTGTTAAAAAATTATAAATATTCTATCTGTGCATGATATCTGACTATAATTAAATTAGACTCATACATTTATTTACGTTTAAATACACTGGGAAGTACATTTTTTAGATACTATATATATATATTATGTACTCCTATAATAACATGTAACCTGAAATCTATATAGAAGTAAAATTAATAATTCTAGAATATATAAAAAGTATCTTGAACGCCTGAACTAATACACACGAAAGCTCCTATAGATTATACCAATTTGCATACTCACAATTTAATAGTATGGAATACTAACTTACTTATTTATTTATTAAATATATTTATAATAATAATAATAATAAAATAAGCTTTATTTGCAGTTTGTCAGGCGCAAGGAGCAAGAAATAATACATAATATACATAATGTAAGGAAACGATATATAAAACAGCGGGCAAAAGTTCCGAATTAGAGTGTGTTTGGTGTCGCTATGCCAACACCGGCATGTAGCATTTTCACAACAAAGCTTTTAGAGTTCTGGCTGCTAGCTCATCAGTAGAAAGCTGCCAAATATTAGATATTACCTTACGTATTCTTTTATGTACATACATTTAACCTTTTTTTACTATTGCTATTAAATATTTGCTTCAATTAGTCTTTATATTAAACTATTTGCAATGTGCCCACTTTCACATGTATTTTTCCTGTTTATATACTATAATTCATTGTAAAATAATCGGGAAATACAGCATTACTATTATTACATATTATGTTTATTTAACATTTACAGTTTTTAATAAATACTCATATGTACCCATATATAACTAATAACTAACTATTGCTACTACACAGGTTTATGATCAACTTCTAGGGTGTTGTAATTGTATATTATATTTATATAACTAATAAAAAGTTTTTAATTTAAACAAAATTAAAAAAATAGTTTAAAAAAGTTTTGTCCCCTTTATTCTATAAAAATTTGACTGAAAGCTGGCGCTTTCGTTTCACGCCCCCCCCCACCCCCCCCCTCCTCCCCCACGCCAACCTAACTGGAAATGCTGAATCCACCCCTGTATAGATAGTTTAATCAAAATATAAAATAGATAAATAAACACCTTCCTAAAATCTATAAACGTTCATAAACGTTCATAAACATCGTGGCCTTTATCAGACAAAATACGATCATTTTAATTGTGCTGTGTTGAAGCAAGAATTGTTTTTCAATGCGCCATTTAATAAAATGTCATGGAAATGATCACAGAACAATTTTATATATGTATAAATTTTGAAATTAAAATGACTACTACTAATGGTACCAACAATATATAAATAATATATTACATATCAATTAAAAGAGCATGAAGAGTTGTATCTAGATAAATATAAAGTATAAAAAACATCACTTTTATGTCATATTTATTAAGTTGAAATATATTATTTTTTGCAAGTTTTCAGTACATTTATGAATCTAACTGAAGATTCTATTTACTATAGTAGGTATAACTATCTATTTTTATAATAATCTTGTCTTAGTAGATACATACTTTAAAGTTTAACGTACGTATTAACGTATGAATATTTATAATATTATGTATTATACTTCACAATAAAAGTAGTATAGTAGTAAAAGTAGTAAATATATGGTACGAAATATACTCACAGTTATATAAAGCGAAGAATAGAAGTAAATTATTACAGCTATTAGCGTAAGTTGAAACTGCGCCATTATCTTTAATATTAAACAATTGAATGATAATTAAGTATCTTTAACTATATTATATTCAATTTAATTGATTAGATATATTTGAAGCAAAAACAGTGAAGATGCTACCTTAAAAAAAAATTCAATAATTTCAATAAAAACGACATTGAATTTCAAATAAACTTATTGACTTATCTAAAACTAGTATATTGAGATTTTCAAATTATTGATCTTATATCTGCTTCAAGCATAATACTAACAGAATTGATTGATATACATCACTAAGAAGGTATTTTAAATTTAAAGTGAAGATGCTACCTTAAAAAAAATCCAATATTTTCAATAAAAACGACATTGAATTTCAAATAAACTTATTGACTTATCTAAAACTAGTATATTGAGATTTTCAACTTATTGATCTTATATCTGCTTCAAGCATAATACTATAGGATTTTCGCTCAAATTGTAACTAATTCCAAACGAATTGCTATCACTAAATTTAGAAAATGAAGCGTCATAATTTTTACGCCAATAATTTACGCGACTTCTTATTGGCTGATAAAAATTGCGTAATCGTCGAAGGAATTCTAAAAAATTTATATTTGCAT
>JAYRBW010125312.1:0-16592 GCA_036023295.1 Invenusta paracnida | reverse complement strand
GAAGCACAAATAGCTGAATTTGACCAAATTCGTGAATCATGCACCGAGCCAGGCCAGCGACATACGATATTTGTAACTAAAAGTTGAGCGTCTCCAATTATTTGTACATTTATTGAATGATATCCTTTTCGATTCCGATAAAGTTCAGAATTTTCACCTGGCGGACATGAAATTTTGACGTGAGTGCAATCAATGGCGCCAATTACACCGGGAAGCCCAGCAATGTCGAAAAATTTTGATTTGGTCTTTCGTACATCCTCATTAGAAGCGGAGAATGTAATCACATCATTCTTCAAAGCCGCTATTTTAGAACAGATTTTGTGTATGATACTTCCCACAGTCGTTCGATGAATGCCGGCAAAATCTCCCATTGATTGACAAATATCTCCGGTAGCAAGAAATCGAAGTGTCGTGAGAAGTTGTAACATTGGAGGTACAGGAGAATTGCGACGTGAATTTGGTTCGTCCAGGTTTAATTGTTCGTATATAACAACAATAGAATCTTTTGTAAATCTAAATCGCTCTCTAAATTCTTCTGCATTAAAATTTTCCATTGGATTGGACCGGTCTCGAATATTTCTTGGAACATAATCGTTCAGTACGTCAATATATTCGACAAAATCCATTAAAATAAATATTTTAGGCTGAATAAGGAGACAACTGTAACATAATAGATTGTACGCATATATCAAACATTTGCCAAACAATAGTTATTCCATGTTAATTCCTACCTGAATGCTGGCGTTCATTACGCCTACTCTTTTCCTTGGAAAAGTGCTTATCTACGTTGGTGCTCACCGACCTAACAACTTATCCGAGGAAAAGCAGTTTTCCGCCTCTTTTCCTGCTTGGTACTCACTAGCCTATGTGTATTGACAAATGTCATTCCACCACGAATGCCGGACTCAATAAAACAGAACTTATCTCGAATACTCAGGAGATCAACTCTTACTCCTGTCGACTTAAAAGCCAATTCCACAAGACTTGGAAGAGTAACATAGTATTCAGGGTCCAAACTCGTTTCATTCAAAGTGAGCGTGCGTTATGTATCGAAAATGTCAACGATTTTATATACATCTATTTTGAGATAAGAAAGCATATATTCACCAAATGTCGGACAGCCCAAAGCAGTCCACACATTTTTTGCACGTCAATAATTTGTTTCGCTACATTCTTCTTGATTAAGATCATTAAAGAAAGCTTCACATAACAATATGATCAATATTGAATGAGACTCTCCAATGAGCGAAATGGATTCAAACATCTCTCACAATGCTTATAACCTGCGTGTGACTGGTTATGTCTATTTTGTTCTGAATTTAATAATCGATCTAAATTCACAATTCCAACAAAATATAGGGGTGTGTTTTCATTACATTGAAAAGTAAAAATATTTATCACCTTTGGATCTTGATCATTGACAGATAATCTTCGTGGATAACAAGAATGACGTAATACACGAATTGGAAAATCAATGTTTTTTCATCCCACTGTAATATATTTATAAATAACCCCACGTTTTTTTTTCAAACAAGGTAATGTCCCTTATGGGATATGTGAGGTCACCAAACTTTAATCATCAATCATCCATCTTGTATAACAACTAAGTTTACATCTATTGTTTGAATTTGTAATATCAGAGTATGGTGTAAAACAGATAAACTCACTAGTTAGTGAAAGCAGGCAGTCCTTCTCATTTCTCACATTAATGACAGCTTTTTTAGCTTTGAGTTTTAGAGGTAAATCATCGTGTCCAGATAATGTTCTCAACTATGATTAACTTAAATAACGAATTAAATCCAGACTACTCTTGTTGATTCTTACATGTATTTAAACAACTATATTATGTGGCGTGAATATACATATGTAGTTAATTCTATACTTTATAAATTTTGATATACATATATATAACTAATAAAGACAATTTAATCTTTTTCTAAATACAATTTATCAACTTTTAATGAAAACTGTACTTAAATTAGTGATATAAATTTTAATGAAACAATTTCTATACACGATCTAAACATGCATTATATTGTGTGAATATAAGTTGAAACTGTACTTATTAAAATTGTAATATATAAATGTATATATAAAAAATAGCACAAACATTAAATATAAACATTAAACTATTAAAGTTAATGGTAAAAAGAATACATAATGTTAATTTGTTATGTATTAAATTAAGGATATCTCATAATTTTTAAAACCAGTTTGGCAGATATTATCATAATTATATACATAGGTCATTTTTATACAAGTAGATATACGTATTAACCCTGTATGTTAAATTTATTTCTAACTTTAATTCATGAAATATCGATAAATCTAAACTAATAATATAATGCAAAAAACCCACAAAGACAATAATTTTAATAAAACAAAAATAGACATGTATTTTATCATTTATAAAAATGAAAACAAATATTTAATTAAAGAAGTCATGGAATTTAATTATTGGTAGACATATGTATGTGTGTGGATTTTGGAAACATAAAATAATCTACTCAGAGAGCATTGTGATCTGCACTGCTAGATCGACGGCTAAAAGACTCGTTTGATACCTGAAAAAAGAAGATAAAAAGCATGATAATATAAAAAAATGCAACAGATATTTAAATACATTGCATATGTTAAAAGTTGTTTAAATGACTAGATATAAGTTGCATAAGATTTTAAAGTGATACAATATTTTTAAAATATTCAAAAGTAAAGTAGATTATTTTTAATGAAAAAAAAAGTAAAAACTCCTATAATATATATTTTAAATTTTGATTGCGTGTTTCTTCATTGTTGGCTGATATTACTGCAAGCGAGAATTCCCTCCATGTTAACATAGTCAGCTATGAATAAAAAAATGTCTCGCTGATTTGGCTAAATAGCTGATATGACTTAATATCATGTATTCAGCTCTATGGATACCGCCCCAGAAAAATTAATCAATCAATTTCATTTAATAAATGCACTATACCTACTATATTCATATATATTATATTGTCATATATATTATTATACACATATATATATATAGATATTATGTATAGTACGTTATACAGGGTGGCCCATAAGTCCGTACCTCTAGTCGTAAATATTAGGATAATTGCATGACATAACTGACTTTATTTATTAATAACTTAATTTATTTAGCGACTTAGCATAATTATTTGGCATAACAGTAGAACCGTAAATTCCAAATCTATTTTTGGACCCAATAGAAATAATCATAGCTAATATACCTTTTTTCAGTTTATTTTCTTTGTTTACGACTGGGGGTAAAGACTTATATTTACGTAATTACAAAAAATCAATACGGAAATAGACAGCCGCCATTTTATAGCTTTCCTTCTAATTTTCTTTGATAATGTTAGGCAATCAATATCCCTTTTATTGTTGATTGCCTTACAAGACTATATAGCAAAACATAAAAACCGAAAAAATGACGGCGTTATAATTCCGAATATGTACTAATTGATTTTTTATATTGCAGATCTAGTTGATTCGTAGAGATCGGATAACTAAAAAGATAAAGACAACGATAAAATTATTTTTATTTTTATTTCTAGGAGTAAATTATATTATTAAATATCTATTGTACGAATATTATATTAAATTAGCACAGACAAAAATAACGCTAATTGTTGTATATAATAGAATTACGCCTTATTACAATTTTTGAAAAGTTGGCAAAAAGTTGCTGTTTTTATTCATTTTGTTTAAATATGTACTTTATTTAAATTAAAAAAATAACATTGATGTAAAATGTTTCGATAGACTGACTTACTTTCTTGTCATATTGATAACAGAAGTCGGGTAGGTCCAATTGGCCAGGATCAATATACTGGAATAACTGAGCAAGGCAGGGCAGCCGATGCACCTTGGACTTGATATCGACAGCGGAAAATGTGGTGAAAAACCACGTAAGAACACGAGCCCATAAGCCCGAGTGAACAATGAACAAGGCTTTCAGATTTCGCTTATATCTGCAGAAAGAGAAAATTTCTTCATTTTTCGGTTATGATGCTATTTGTTATTACTATACAATGGATTGGCCTGAAAGCATTAACATGTGATGCTTAATATAAGATATGTTTATAAAAAACATACTAGAGCTAATAGTTAAATAAATAGTTAATTACTCCTTAAAAAAATAGTTTATTATTTCTCATTAATAAAGAATAATATTATATCAGTGATGGTGCCACTCCTATACAGTGAAAATTACAGAGTTGTGCTTAAAATAACAATAAGATCTCTGCGTTTCTATGCACTATATAAATACCAATGCAAATAACGATGCATTGTTTTGGGGAGAAATTTGGCAAATAAAAGTTTTTGCAATGATATACCCTCTCATGTACATGCCCAAAATGCATACAACATCAAGATGCATCAAATTTTGAGTTTTGTACAAAATAGACTTGACTTTTGCTCTAAAACTGAAACATTAAATTTATATTTTATAAAATTAAAAATAATACATATAAAGTGATACGAGTCAGAGGTAAAGGACTGATACATGATGTATTCCTCGAGCATTTTTGCTACGATTTCTAAATGGGCAAGCCGAGAAATGTATAGGCTTCATGACTTTTTCAAAATAAAATTTTACAGCTGTTAGCGCAATATTCATTATTGTGCATCCGAAGAGATAGATGGTCATGTGAACAAATTCTAAAATTTCTCTTTGTAAACAAATGAGTAAAACATACTTTTTATATAAAAATGCATATCTTCTTCAAAATCGACAAAAGACTGATTTGGGCACTGATTAATTTCATGTAATAATTCACAAATACAATAAAAACAAGTTTTCATGCAGTTTTCATGCAAAAAAATTGATTTAATCATTTAAAAAGAAAAATAATGATAAATGACATTTTTACTTAATTTTATTTAAATATATACGATAATTTTTTCAAGAATTTGAAAAAATATTATTTAGAAAATATCTACCATGTGAAATTTAAAAATTATACCTGTGGGGGGAGGCTAAAGGCTGTGCTCTCCGGGATATGGACGCGTAAAAAATCCTATTATACATGTCTGAAATCTACAGATGCTACTTTCGGTACATCACTCTTTCTCACTTTATATGGATCTGACAACCCTCTTTGAGCTCCTAGACCACCGGACTAATTATAAACAAAATAAAAGTTCTATAACCATTAGAATATTTTGAATACTAACAAATTATTAACAGAATAACGTAAATAAGTTAAAAATTACTCTTTTCACTTTGTTTGGGTCATTTTAAAGAATAATTGGTACTAGAAATGCAGTGTTATAAATTGAAAGACTTCTACCATTTCAAGCGATATATAGGAAACTTAGTAAGATTTCAAATGTTTTCCCAGTAACAAAATATAGAAAGAATGTCAATTTTGATAATAATGCACTAAATAACTGCACAATCATAAACACACAATACACGTAACTATAACAACACAAATACTGCCTGGTTGATAAAATGTATAAATGAATTTCCAAACAAACACTTAGTATTATGTAATACAGGACATGTAATACAATTGCACTCTTACATCTAAGAAAGTTGTATCTTATCATTCATTTGTTTACTTTGATCGGAATTTTTTGTTTACACTGTTATACATATAGAAATACGGCAAATACCTGGCATCGGTGATACTGTAGACATCTCTGATAAAGGCGAGGGGAGGTTGATTTTCCTTGCTTGTATTTGTGTGTAAGTAAACCACTGAATAACTCTCGTTCACTATCTTGTCCATTAGTTGAATGAAGTACATCGCTGCCTGAACAAATAATCATTTACCAAAAATTAGTATAAAACACTTTAATTAAGACATCTTTACTTTAAATATTGTTTGTGCATACATTTATGCCTATAATTTAACACAAATTAGTGATTAAAAATAAAAGAAACACATATTAAAAAATTGACGCTGTAATTTTTCTTTCAATTTGATAAGCAGATTTCCTTGTTTCCATAACTAACTATAAAATTACTAAATTGTATATGACACTTTTTTTCTATAAAAATCATTTTATTCCAAATTTGTAAGTAAAATTTGCCCCTAAACAATAAGTAAATAATACTCGTAATTAAACATTATACTGTATATATACATATATATAAATACATATTAATGTATATAATACAGACTAATATTTAGACCTATACACTATATAAAATAGACATTACATAATGCGTAAATTAAATGAGTAATCGATATTATAGAAATCACTCAATAAAAATAAGGAGCTTATTATCTACATAATATAACCGACGGTATAGGTACTATAAATAAAAGTAAGAGCAACAGCTAAGCTCGCATGTATATAAATATCTATCAATATATGCAGATTATATGTAAACTGAATTTAATCAGTACTTCAAAATAAAATTTAGTGTATTACACAAGACATGGCGAACTTTGACCTAACTGAAAATGAATACTTACATACAATATAGGCAACATTATACATACATGCATATAGTTAAAAAACTGATTAGATTAAAAACAGCTGATTAAAGCTTACAAGTTGAAAATCGATTGTGGCAGCAGGAAAGTATTTGCCAACTACTACAATGACAGGGTGACCTTGGTGGTCGGATCCGGAGTGATAAATGCAGTGCAGATTAGAAATACTCGCCAAGTTGGTCTGGTGGGATTGCCGAAGCCAGCGCTCGTAACGTCGTTGGGCTGACAAGGCGTCCTGAATAAAGGGACGCATAAAATAGCATACAAAATAATGCTTTCGAACACTTTTTATTGTTTCAAGGTAATAAAAATATAAAAATCCCAAGAAATTATACAAGAAATTGTTACACATTTCATACATAATTATATATTGAAATTGGCCTTATGGATTTCCTTGTTATCTCCGAAAACAAGTTAAAAATAAGCTTCATAATAGCATAAATGCCATCATGATACCGAATCAAAGAGTGTCTCGTCAATACCCATATTGCAAGACATGTTCGTACGGTCATCCAGCCATATAAGTTAGTAGCCTTGTTTATTTCCGGATACTGGTATAGCACCAAACCATCCATTAGAAAATAAATCTTTCATACGATGAAACTGCAGTCTTCAGAGGCGGTACAAAAAATTGATAATAGTTCGCAAAATTCCATAAGAAATTGATTAAAAGTATCTATATAGATTGAAGCAGCCTCTAAACAATCAACACGCTGTAGTAGATGAACATTTTCTTTCTTTAAAATAATTACCTAGATGAGTATACAAAACCGAAATTGGTTAATACAAACAAGAACAACTAAGTTTTTTGAAGGTGTGTTATATGGATGCAAAATATATTTATACGTAATATACAAACCTTGATTATATTAAATTAGTACCTATACTGCATTCAAGCAATTTTTTTATTAAACGTCGATAATTTTAACTAAGAATTTGTATATATGTACTTTCATAGATACATCGAAAACTTATATTGATAAATAACCTACAGGAAACCTTACTGATATACATATTAGTTATTTTAACTACAATACAGGATCAGATGTCTAGAAAAGACAAGAGCTTTTTATGTGAATATTAATATTCATAATAAATCTCATAAATAATTGCTCTAGTATTTTACTTTCCTTGGTTATCTTTAAAATGACACAGTAAGACTTTTCACGTGTAACATGCATTTATGTAAATTAACATACAAAAAGAATTCAAAATAAAATATGTATTACACATTAATTTGATTGTAAGTTAAACGATGTACAGGATACTGAGATTAAATTGGAGGGGGGTATCAAGGAAGGCAGCACACCTCTAAACTGGTAATATTAGACATCTGGACTGCCTGTCTGACACGATGTCGTGTGTCCGGATCCTGCTCCATCTGAGCAAACGCATGAAGTCCTGGATTCTCACGGTAGTCTCCGTCTGACTCAGTAACAGCACCTTGTTCAGGCGCCTCCTCCATTATTTCTTCTTCATCATCATCGCTAGCGGATAAGGGATCTTCTAAAAGGTCGTTATCAGAGTGATGAAACAAAATGCTTTAAATAAGTGAAGATATTTAGAAAATTAAATTTGTATATAAATTACTAACACTATCCATACCGGAGGGGGGGGGGGGGAGCATTTTTTCTGTGATGCTTAAATGTACAAATGGAGGAATGTTAGCTTCTGTGACTTCCTAAAATAAAGTTTTGCAACTTTTAACGCTATATATACTATTGTGCACCAAAAGAAGTGGTAACGTGAGCCCACTCTAAAAACCGTTTGTAAGGTTTAAAGGTTTTGTAAGGCAAAACATACTTTTTCTATATAAAAGGCTACATCTCTCTCAATGTCGATTCAGGTACTGATTAATTTAATGTCCTAAATTACAAAAGTACCATAAATGTTTTATTACTAAAAATATTTTAAAATGTATTTTTTCAAAATGTCATTTTTACTTAATTTATAAAAATATATTTTTGACTATTTTTTAATGGAGTATATAAAAAATATGTTTGTTTATCACATAACGAAATGTCAAAACTCTATTCTATTAGGAAGTTTAAAAAGGATAAGGTCCGGAATTATTAATGCATATAATAATAAAAAGATAGTCTGGATAAATGTTGTGTAATGATATAGCATTTATAATTATTTAGGATAGTTTTAATAGCAGTGATGCATGATACACGACCTAAAATGTACGAAAAAAATGACTATTAAAAATTTATTTGACAAAATATAATAAAAATGGAAGAGATTCCCGTTCTATCCGGTCAGTTATAAGAAATTGAATGAAATATACAGAATTTGGAATCCCTATATATATAGCTAAATACGTATATACAGATTTTAGAGAGTAAGAAAGAATGTATACATTTAATTGGTCACCAAAAATATATATTTAGGTCAAATAATAAGTACTCACGCCCAATACGCCTAATTGGATTTGAGGCAATACGGATGACTCGGTCAGCGCGAACTGGTTCTCCGAATTCATTTCCTGAAAGTTAAACACAACAGATATATGAAGTTTTTTCGTTAAACACGATTAGATAAAAAAGAAGATTTAAAGATATATTTGAGCATTAAAAAACCGCAAAACATTTTGGAATCATTGTCAACTGCGGAATGGAAGCAACACATATTCTAAGACGCTTACATAGCGTTCTTCAATAGGTAAATAAGATCATAAAACAAGTTAAATCAAGTTAAATAATTCAATTTTACTATACATATATATCCAAACAACCATTTAATTCGTCCTAATTTCAATACTGTAGCATATTTTATAAGATTTTTAAATTAGTCAGGTATATTAACATTATAGCTCTTAAAAATTAATGTTTTATGATAAACTAACTTCAATTTCTTGTGAAATCTTCATGTTAGATTATTCTGAATTTGCTAGTGTCTGAAACTTCATTAATTGCTATTAATGTAGTTTTCAGTACTATAAAGGCAACGGTTTTTTATGTACACTTGTCCCAATCCAAAGCTATTTAACAAAGCTTCAATTCCCCACACAATAACTCACATTGATATGAAAACATTGACAATTTAAATAATGTAAACCATATGTGAACACAAACTTTTTATATGCATATTTTTATTCATTCCAAATAATATTTGTAATTCTTTCTAAATGTTATTAAATAAGCACATGCCTCAAGAAATCTTTGTTTAAAAAAGTATAAAAAGAGAAATTGTAGAAAAAGCAGTTGAAATAATGCCTTTGCTATTAAATATATCTAAAACATAAAAGAAAAGCTGAAAAATTACCAACATCCAAAGGAAGAGAACGTCTCGAATGCATTTCTTCGTCGTGATTTCGTGGAAAGTAGAGAGGCAGAAGTGACATATAAATGGCCTAAATCGAATGGAGCAACAAAATTATATTTTACATAGTTAAAACTATAGGTTTATTCGTAAACTACTATTATATTATGTATACTTTTTAAAATACTGATATATTATTTTAGAAAATTTAATAATATATTTTTAGTTATGGTTATAATTTGGTGAAAACAAAAATACATAGCTAGAGTATGCGCTATAAATTACTACGAGCTACTATGTACGCGTTTATACCAGAACGTCATCGTAGAATATATATACATGTATTTCATTTCCAGCAATTTGGAACATCTGCACTTTCATATACACGTGCTTTTTTGAACACATATTTTAAAAATTATTGGGCTGAAATAATTGCTATCAACATTCTCTACATTTACCAAATTTAATATTTTTAACCTGTGATAAAACATTGTGGGCAATATAAAACCTGGTATCATGGCATAGAAAGCCAATAATGTCGATGATGCAAAGAGTTTGCTGCTAAAATTATGAATGCTTTTTTATAATAAAGAGATGAGCGTTTAGGTGTTTTTAATAATGCATCGAAATAACGGTATCCTTCGAACAATAACTTCGACGTAAGAAAAACTCTTAGAGTGACACTTATTTTATAATATGTACAACAAATGACATATTACGCGTAATGTTATAATGTAGCATAAAACGGGGATTGTGGAGTACTCGGAAAATAAACGAAACGTCAAAAAAACAAAAACAAATGGAATTAACAAGTAACCCCTATACACTATTAAAAGTTGGCGGCCGCAACCACACCACGATTATCAAGCATCTCACTATCCTTTACGATTGTATTACGATATATAAATTTAATTACATTTATTTTTTTTGACGTTTTGTTTATTTTCCGAAAACAATTTAATTTACGGCCAAGTACTCCACAATCGCCCATAAAACTTGTATATGTTGTTAGTATGTTCCGCATTTATACATTAACTATTATAAATTTAAAAACTTGTAGTAAATTATGATGCATACTGTATAATGCAAAACAAAAAATATTATACTTTATATTTATATACACTATTTATTTATTATCTAAATCTAAAGTGATAATCATATTTTTTCTTTTTATCATTTTGTTTATAGTGTCGTTACCAAAGGCTACGCTCGAGCGAATTATTACAGATGTATAATTCTTTCCTTCAGTATCATTGAATCTGGTAGAAAAACGAATTTTTATAGATAATATTGTACATTATTTTAGCACACTAGAAAATGAAAATCTAAAATCATTAACTGTTTTCTAAAGTAAGTATCCAATACAATTTATTAAGATATTTGGATAGCAATTTCTGAAATCAACACATAGGACTAGCTTATAATTTGTTATACATTATATAATATATAAACACACAATGAACCTTAAAATATGTACAGTGCGTCCACGAAAGGGGGTGTAAACTACCAAAAACATAAAAATATAAGTACTATAAAGTTGATTATATTTAAAAAACTAAGAACATTTACAAGAAACAGTAGTCTATTAAAATTAACAGAATATTAAGCATTAAATATCGTGAGGATCAACCAGCAGTGGATACAACAGTGGAAGTTATATACAAAACATATGTAGGATTATATTATGCGAAAAAATTATTCCTCTGGCTCTTGCAGATTCAATAAAAATAGGTGGCCGAGATAGGAAAAGAATTATGTTATTTATTTTATAAACATTCCAAACAAATAAGAAATGATAAAGAATACTAATAATACTAAAGCATTAAATAAAGATACCTTCTTTAAATATAATTTGTTAAAATAAAAAAATACTCTAAATAACATTTTATTACCAATGTAAAACTTTTAAGCAAATCAAATCAATTTATTGTTCAGTAAATCGAAATAATTCTGTATATAAGACAATAAAAAATATTAAAAGCATTATATTCCTTAACGAAAATGATTCAAAATCTGAAATTGCTGTAAGTAACAAATAAAATATACAAAATAGTGATGTAGATTTTAAAATTTGAAATATGCACTGATAAATAGTTTAAGTAAAATAAATAAAAGATAAGTGATATTTTATGTTAGTCTAGTATATGTATGTGCTAATAGAGTACTTTTGTTAAATTAATGTTAACTATAAATGATTTTGAATGATTAAATACAAATCATTTTTCTTAAAATTATTTTTTAATAATTTATTATTTTGAATTGTAGGTCCACCATAAGATTTCTTCTTAAAACATATTACTGTTGATTTGGTAGAAGGAAGCAGCCAATTTGCTTAACAAAATAATAAGAATGTGTTTTACTTGATAATGGTCTTAGTTGAGACCGAAACGTTGCATTTTCAATTAAATAAATTTTAATTTCTAATAAGTAGTTTTTATTCATATTACGGTTAGTATATTTCAATATGTATTATTAAAAAACTATTATATAACATGAATAGAAATACCTTGTAAGGGTCCGGAATATAGAGATAAATACGAGAAAAAGATGCTGTACATTTTTCTAAAATACGTCTGATCGTTCCTGTAAATAATTAGAAAACCTTCCTCAGTAAAGAATATAAGGCCTTCTTTTAGAAATAAAATATATAATTAAAGAGATGAATTAATATTAGTTAACTTTCAAGATTATAAAAAGTTTTTTAGAGAAATAGACTATATGTATATATATATACGAGTATATAAGTATCTGTTTATTCATATATCACTTTGTATATAGACGTTTATATAATATATAAATTTACTCAATAGCAAGTAACCCATTCGTAAAGGTAACCTATACGATAAATATTCAATTCCAAAAACCACTAAATTTATAATGATTACCTTTTAAAAAAAATATATTGTTTATAAAAAAATACAATTTAATTTTTACCTATCTCTAGATCACTGATAATAATTTCATACTTTATTAAACCTATTTTGGTTAGATAAGTATAAAAACATGACAAATTGTGGGTGATAATAAATTATGATAAATATTTTAAAAAGTATAAAATAATATTTTATTAAATAAAATAACAGATAAAGACAAGCTGCTGTAAAATAAGTTTTTTTAACGAATTTTCGGAAGAAAAACCTTCCTTATTGAGTACGATAAAATATGAATAAAAACAGAGGGACAGGCTATTTAATAGTTGAGATGACATAGTGACGTAATAGGATTAAATGATGGAGTGTGTACAATATGTTAAAAGGAGGAAGCTTATAATTATAGGCTTCTTATATTGACATGTTGTGGGTGCAATCACATTTCCGTTTTGTTTGCCAGACTTATCGGGTTCTTGGCTTTGTACTTGTGTTTAATTATTAATAAACTGAGAAAGGAAAACAAAAAATCCTTTTTTCCCCTTTTTCCGTTTATTAATAAATAAACACAAGTACAAAGCCAAGAATCTGATAAGTCTGGCCATGGACACCTTAATAATAGTATGATACTATTATTAAGGTGTTCATGGTCTGGCAAACAAAACGGAAATGAGATTACAGCAAAAACAAGAGTTTTATATACTCACCCACCACGTGGGAAGTATATGTTTGGCTCAACGAAAGCTAACATAGAAATAACATCATTATGAAGCATAGGAAGTCATGAAGAAACATGTAATTAAATCAATAAGCATTCAAGCTTATAATTATAGGCTTCCTCCTTTTGACATATTGTACACACTTCAGCATTTACACTATTACGTCATCATGTCATCTTCAACTATTAAATAGCCAGTCTCTCTGTTTTTATTCATATTTGATCGCACTCGACGAGGGAAGTTTTTCTTCCGAAAATTCGTGAAAATATATACTTATTTTACAGCAGCTTGTGCTTTATCTGTTATTTTATTTACTAAAATGCTACTACAGGAAACCTACTTCTATCTATATATTAATATTTTATTAATTACTGATACTCATTTTCATTTTAATATCTACACACATCCGCAAGTTATACAAATATAAACGTACATATATGATAGATATACATTCTTGGGTTGATATAATATAACAGACAAATTGCAATATATAAATTAAAAAGAAGACGATAAAAATAAACTTGAATAATACCAAAGAATAATAAATCACATCACCACGTACGCAATGCTATGTGCGCTCCAGGCTCTATTGGATAATTGAGAAGGACGGAATGTAGAGGGGGAATTGCAATCGTTTTTAACTTGTTCTCCCTGTACAAATGGTACAAATAAAAAATCAATGTTTAATTAAAAAATTACTATTATAAGTTAATTAAATCCTTTAGGTAGCCGGTTAGAATTGTTGAAACGATACAGCGTGTGATTAAGTATATAATACACTTACACAAGCATCATCAAAGAATTTCGATAACAATTGTAGAGCGCATTTTCTGCAGCGGATTGATATCTTGAGTTGTAACGTGGACTGACTGTGTGGATGACGTATCGACAGGGAAGTCGGAATCCAGGAGTTATGCGGGCTTCACCGGTCCTACACACTGATCAACACAAAAAATTATATCAATAATTAATTGATTAGTGAGCTCAAAATACATCATGAAATATTATGTAAATCTAAAAATTATTAAAAATCATATTCATAAGTTTTTAATAAATTCAGTCAAAATTTGAAACACGTGGAAAATATTTATTAATTTCATGCATTTTCAGCGATTTGAAAATAAAAAATTGGTGTAGTACTATTCTAGATATGTAGAATATATATAATATAATGTTAAATGTATTAGAAAATTTAATTCTACAATGTCAAAAGGAACTATATTTGGTATAAAATAATAAGTAAGACACACTTATATATTAAATATACATAAAACACATAGTTTCATACATAACTATTCAATACACCACAATCAAAATTGACTACATAATATAACAAAATCACTCTTTCTAATGTTTGCTTTCAAAGTTGCATATCAGGCCTACAAAATGTTAAATCAGACTGTCTTTAAAACCAATAGTTACTAGAATAACTATATTCTGTAGTAATGTTACAACAGTAATGTGACAATTAAAAACTAAAATAGTAAGCAGGTTGATACATACATTTAATTTCGGATAAGCTCTCGATCCAATTTGAATCCGGTCCAACTGGTGCCATTTTGGTTAAAAGAGCTGCTTTCTGAATTGGACCAGTTTCATTAAGAAGATTTACAATAGCATGCACCTTCAATGTGCTTATATCTCCGTCCCTATAGTAGGAAAAAAATTAAGTAAAAAAACAAAAAGCGTGAGATAACTACTTAACGCTGAAATTAATAAAGAACTAACCAAATAGTCAATTGAGAATTGATTTCAGTTGAAACTGGAAATACTGTCTCCTGCAATCCAATATCACCTTCATTAGCATGATTATATTCAGGTGGCTCAGTGGAGTTCCATGTTGAAAAATCTTCAGTATCGACCATTCCTGATAAAATGTTTATATATACATATATCTTCCACATAAAATCATAATTAACTAAGACACACATAGGTATATATTATTTACTTACGCATTTATATTAATATTTGAAGAAGTAATAATTATTAATTATATAATGGGTAGAATACAAATTTAGTCTTACTTAATTATGACTATGCAAGGAATAAGTATTTATATTGTTTTAATTAAATGATTTTAAAATTATACACAGGACTACAAGTATATTCTTAATATATTTAGAATTATTAGATGTAGTATATTGTATGTATTTTTAGTATATTCCTCTTAAACAAAAATATAAATATCCCAATATTCATGCAGTTTCTGTTTAATTTAATATATTTTAAAATAAAATAAAAACATATTTAGAGTTAAAAGTTCTGATATTATTTCATTTATTTAGGATTTCAGATGAGATTTCACAACAACTAGTTTAAGAAAGAATATAAACATCTTGATGTTTAAATACAAGCGTTTTGTTATTTTATTAATTATTTATTTTAGAGATATCAAAATACCATATGAAATTTACAGCAGCATAATAAGGATAAAACACAAGGGAACAAGAGACATCTATTTTAACTGGCTAATGTTAGAAAAAAAGTATATGCATCTGTTATATAGAATATATTACAATATTAAATTATGAAAGAGTACTCAGTAACATTATAAAAAGACAACACTGAGTATAGAAAATTGGACATATATATAACTAAAAAGATGTTCCATTGTTAATCTTTAGTTTATAATATACTTTAAAGATTTACAATTAGAGACTAGTTCCTGTGTAGATTTTTTCAACAGATGAAATAACTCGTTTGCATTAATGAAATTTTGTTTTAAGTAATATTATGTCAACACTTTTGCAAATAGTTTCGCAGCAGTAAGTGTTCAGCACTAATTGCTTGCCTGTTTGAAAATGAAAAAGTTTTCTATCTAAACTTTGCATATATGCTAGATAATTAAGTCATTATCAAAAAATTAGACTTTCTTGTCTTACCTTGAGTAAGCCAGTGGGATAGATGTTCTCTTATTCATGTGGATAATTTGTGGGAAGTATTTCTGCTATATGAGCTACAGCATATATATTCAAATTAATAAATAATATTAGAGTGAATGGTTCGTTGCAATTTATCTTAAACAGAGATTACTATGAGATTTTATATGCTGTATAAAAAAATAATTTTTTTCCAAAAAAAGAAAACAGGTATATCAGGGAATACTTAAACAAAGCGGGAAGCTCAATGGTTGTTTATGGTGATCTCACAAGAAGTCTAAAGTATCAAAAAGGAGCTTTAAAGAAACTCGTGCAGTAAGTAAAATTATGACTATATTTAGTTACAACTTATATTAACGTTAAACAACATTGCCTACTACATTAATTTTATATTATATACGT
>JAYRBW010125301.1:0-16593 GCA_036023295.1 Invenusta paracnida | reverse complement strand
GTGTACATGAAACAAAAAAGTATGCTTATTGTTTTAATATTTCAAATGTAGGAATCAAACTGGTTTCAAAAATGAAACATTTCTGGAATTACCCCACCCCACCCTATTTAAAATGTTTCATTTTTATGCATTTGTGTTCAGTTGTGAATATTTCAAACATTATGTGGAATACATTTTACTATATTTCTTTTAAAACTTGTGTTTACCTATTTATTAACTTCACTAAAATTATTTACTATTGTTTTATTATCATTAATAACATAATTTTGCATAGAAACCGGTTCCAAAATTTTTTAGAAAATGAACTCATAGCCCTACCACTAAAAAACCATTCTGTTAGGGTTAGACATAAATATAAGACATAAATATGTGGGATCAGGTCAAACATAACTGAGTCAAAACATAACTGCATCAAATTATACCCAAATCAAAACACAATCACATATAAAACATTTATGGGATATACATGCAATGTCATTTAAAATTTTTTACATCATTTTATCAAGTCAAAAAAGATGGAGTCCCCATGTTAAAAAATTGACATGGTATGTAAAACCAATCAATGATCAATTATATTTATGTGGTTACATTTTGACATGGCTACATTTTGACTGTAAGTCATATACTTTGTCTGTATAGTATTAATGTATTATTAATAATTTAATTTTTATATACATTGTAGTGATTACAGTATATTCAGAAATTTAACACCCATAGCCATGCACACAAATGGATGAGCACGCAATTTTTTTTCAAAGTTTTGTAAAATTTTACACTAAATAAACAAATAATAAATTTAGAAATAGTTATAAAAATATTGATTACAGTTTTTTTCAAATAGTTCAAACATTAATTCAATAATTAATAATTATTATTAATCATTACTCAAAATTAATTTAACTAATTTGTACAAACTTTTGAAGAAAATGAGTAATATACCTATAACAAAATAAGAGAATCTCATGAATCCAATTACTGGGGTTTATACCCAGAGGATAGAAAGGTTCTGAGCCCATGCCAAGAAGAAGGTTAAGAGGATGAATGGAGCCAGCCCCACTCTATTTAGTTCTTATCTGAGTGGAGATGGAGAAACGATGTGCACCCCAATGGTGGAGGCAGTGCCTTCCAGAGTTTTTTGTTTGCAGTTACCAAACAATATCCTTTATAATTTTGCTTAGCCCTTTCATTTAACATTTAGATACAACAATTTCTTTTTGAATTTATTATTTGTTTATTTAGTGTAAGATTTTCCGAAATATGAATAGAAGTAATTTGGGACACTAAAATTTGGGATTGCCATAAATAGCTCTATTTAAAATGAATGTAATATTACTGTTCCACAATTTTGTATACTTTGTACTTCACATAATCCTACTCATATTTAATTAATATTTTAAAATATTTATCTTAAAATCTGACATTTTTTATTATAATTAGTTAGTTTTAAAATATATTATCAATAATTCATCACACAGTGAATAATAATATATAAATGAAAAAATTACATGAAAATTAAATTTATATAATATACATATAATATACTGTATAGGCCTAATATTGACTGATTTTACTGTAAGATACTTTTAATACAATTTTTTATATTTTCTTAATTAATTGCTTTATTTTTAATGTTTTATTTTCTTTATTAATTTGTATTAATAGAAAATATTCACTTTAAAAAAGCATATATGTAACATTTTTAAACATTTGATTCATACTTTAAATTAGTTTTTTTAAATTTACATTTTTGTATGCATTCATCAAATCAATAATCTTACCAGAAAATCAATCGAAAAATCATAATTTTGGTAAGTTTTATATTCAGTAAGCCTAATTGAGTTTAAACATTGAATTATTTTTCAATATATCATTTATTATAAGACTAGGAGCCATTATTATTGAAAATATTTTATTGTTGTTTCTCATTTAACATTAATCATATCTGAATGACAACAGTACTGAACAGTAAAACTTGTGTTTCACTGTGTTTATCCTGTTTCACTCTCAAAGCATGTTTATAAGTGAAGTATAAGTATATTTATATTAGTTTTTCTTCTACTTATAGTATCCAACATAAATTATTGATTTTGTTATATGTCTATTAGACTATATTTAGTGTGATTAAAATATGTTTTAATTCCAGAAAAATCCCTATTGTATATTTTTCTAGAAGAAAGGAACAGCTCATGAACACCATACTAAATTCCTAAATTCTATTTTTGTCCTGAAAATGGACACCAAACAAAATTTAAGTTTATATATATCCTTAACCTTTTAATGATGGTATTGCCAGGTGAAAAAGTTATCTTGGCCGGTTTATTATAGCCAGGTATAATAAAATCAAAATTGAACCTGAAATATATATACCAAGTCTAATTGGTCATATAATTGTCTGTCACTAAATAACTTGCTCTGCCTTCTTTCTATACTGAAAAACATATATACTGATTGGACTCTTTCACTATACAAGTTTAGCCAGCAGTTATAACTATTATATCAAATATAACATATTTTTGATGCAAAGGAAGTTCTCAATTGAATATAATAAAATAATCTGTATTAAAATATATAACTTTCATATAATGTACATTATAGAAATATTTGTGCTATAATAAAATATTATATTAAATTATATTAAATTAGAAATGTATATTTTTTTTGTTCTTTTGTTTTCAAAAGTTTTGTAGAGACTAGTTTAAGGACATGGACACAATTCTTGCTACTTGATATCGAATTTGTAAATAATACATTATATTATATTGACACTAATAATATCTATATTTTTTTTAGAATTATAAATTAATATACGGTCTGTACATTTTTATATGAATAATAGATTTCATTGAAATATATTGATTTGGTAAGCACAAAAAATAAAATTATAATAATTTCACTAAATTCTAAAAATGTGCTATATATATTAATTATTATATATAACTAAAAACCATTTAGTAGTTAAAGTTACAGATCTGTTTTATTTTAAAAATGAATTATTTCTGCATAAATATTAGCATTTTTTCTGTCATTTTCTCAGTGGAGTTTTCTGTATTTTCTGTATTATGTAGTGGAGACCTATAAAATGCCTATAGGTACATTACTTCAAGAGTATATATAATATTATTGATCTTGTAGTAAAATTATTTAGCTTTTATATAAACTCTTTATTATTAAGGTAGATTCAGTATAGTATAGTATTATATGGTATCGAAATGAAACTTGGTGGGGCTATTTTTTTATACATATTTTATATATAAAAATATAAAATTAAATATAATCTTTAATTGTTATCTTTAATCATTATCTAGAAGAGAAATAAACCACATAAATAATACATTTAGAATGTGAAAATTTGTCATACAAATTTATAAAAGTACCTACATACATATTTAACACAAGTAATTCTCAGTTACCTGTATTATGGGATTAAATGTTATATAATAAACATTAACGTGAATACAGCTGATTTATTTGAATTTATAATAAAATGAAGGGATACATTTATTATATTTGAAATATAGTATATGATTGTAAATGTTTTATATATATATATATAATAATTGTTATTATATAAATTAATAGTAATTTATAAAATTCTTAATATGAAAATATGTTTACAAGTTTACATTTTTGTATTATAATGTATACATACAGTTTAAAGAATCTATTTTTAAATTAAAACAAATTGAAATTGTTTTTCTATATTGCAGAATAATATGCCGGACAAACCTATATATAGAATTATGTAGCATTTCTTGTTATTATATATCTAATACTATATACTAATTATATGTGATGCATGTCTATCTAAAACAGTATGATAATTATTTACCTAATTTATATTGTAGGAGTTGATGTTCACAGCTTCAAAGGAGTTAATATACCTATGTATTTTTATATGAATACCAGATGTGCTACCTACTTGAATTTCAGTTTTATCAGTGACAAAAGTGTTCAAGCAATATAAATGTATTAGTAAAAGTAACAAATACATATGATATGATATAATGACTTTAGCTATATCAACAAAGTAAATCTATGAATCTAAACATATAGGTATTAAGTATTAGATATAGTAGACAACTTGAACAGTGGACAATAAAAATATACTAACTAACAATTGTTTAGTGTGAGTCAATTCAAAATTTGAATTTTTTATAGGGCTTGTACAAACAAACTTTTCATCTTGGCAACAATAAAATATATCAAACCTTGATACACCCACTGGGTGAGTGGTAAACTTTGATTTAGTATCAAATTTATGCCCATTGGTAAAATTTTAATCAGTCATTTTACTCCAACATAAGATATGATTATTTTTACATTATTTTTATTTCTGAAAGAGCTCTATATTCTTATTTATTCAAATTAAAAAATGTGCTATAATACATGATTTGGTTAATAAAAAAATATTTCCAACCAATAAATTTTATTAGTCAAATAATATAACCAACCAAATTAATTATTTAATATTGCATGCACAACCTATTGTTAGAAATATTAATATCATAAAAAAATAGTATTATCAAAATATTAATTTGTGTATATAATATTTACTTCTAAAATGATTTTCAATTTAGTTAGTACATAAGTTCTAAGTATATATTGATTTAAAAAAATAATCTTGTTTTTCACATTATTTTTGTTACTTGTCATTTTTAAAACAATCACACATAAAAATAATAAATACATATATTTTTTCACAAGTGGTAGTGCTTGTTTTGGGGTAATATTTGCCATGAGCTACCATAAACTCTAAGTAAAATATGTGGCAGCAAATGGTATAGTTTAAATTTCACTGCTAGTTATTTGCATTATGTTCATGGAAAATAAGTGGTGATAACTTTTATAATGTAACATTTGCTGCTAGTTGTTTTAACATTAAGAGATGAATTAACAGGTTGGTTTAACTTGTGGTGAATATTATGCCCATCTTTATTATAATCTCAAGCAAATTTAGTACTAAAAGTTAAATTGTTTATATTATAGATTTCTAGTCTGGGTAAAATTTATACTAATTAGTTAAAATTAAAAAAATATGGTACAATTTTTTTAATTGAATGTATATAGAAATGTTTAGCAAATAATTGCGACTTAAAAACATATGCTTATGAAATTTGTCTATTTATTAACCATGTAAATATTGTGTGAGCCCCATTGTACTACAAATATTTGTCAATTAAAATTTTATTTGATATATAAACCTATACATTTTTTGTTATTAGGTAGTAAAAACTTTTCTAAATAAATAATTTATTGAAAATAAGATTTTCAGCTTTTAATAATATATTCAATTTCTTCTAAAATAAATATCAATGACTTGAAATTAATTAGAAGCAAAATATAAATATTGAAATATATTTGAAATAAACTAAAGTACACTATTCAAGAAATAATCTACCATTCGAAAATATAAATACAAATAACTGCACTAAATAAGTCGGACACAGAACTGTTTTTTATATAAGAAGCACATTTTTTATTATTAATAATTACACAGGTTACCTGTATTTACAGTGTTTTCAAAGGATTCCATATTTTTAATATATACTCTAAATCTAAGATTAAGGACTCTTAATTAAATATTTATAATTCGTTTATATTTATTGATTAGAATTGTTATTAACGAATAAATAATTCAATAATATCTAATATGAACAATATTATTTATTGAATGTGTTAATGTTAACTTTTTCAATATAGTACATTCTTGTCTAATTATTCATACATTATTTTATTTTTTCAGAAAATTAAAATGTTTCGGAAAATAAAAATGTTACGCAGTTTTGGAAATTATCAAACCATTAATAACATGGCATTCAAGCAGTGTCTCTTTGCTGTAAACAGGTTATGAATTAGCATATGATACACATCTGTGTTTTTATTTCTGGATTCATTTCTATATACTGTTATTTGGATACTTTGCCTGTGATAACATATCCTTAACACAATCTATGTGTTTTAATGAATTTCACAAATATATGCTAATCAGATCTACTATAATTAATATATTGTATAGTTTGACACACATACTCAGTTTTACACTATGAATAACTCTCCAGTCTCGCCTGCTACCTCAAAACGGCATTCGAAAGGAATTATTGTTAAAGTTACACTTCTAAATGGAGATGACCAACAAGTTCAACTTTCAGTAAGTTATTTAAAGAGACATTTATTTAAACATCAGATTATTTTCTAAATCTACAACCAGTATTGTTTGATATGAACCATGTTAATTGTAGGCTATTAAAATATTATTTTGTTCATAACCAATTTAATATGATAATTGCTAGCTTACTACTTTTTGGCGTCAATCATGAATATCGTTTTAATTTAATTTTTAATTATTAAATGATCGGTTATCACTTTTTTTAATAACATATATGATATATATTGTTTTATATTATATAAAGCATTTGTATATAATTATTAAAATATAAATTCTTGAACATATTATTTGTACTTTCGATGGTTTACAATTAGCTTATTTTGTTTATTCGAATAATTTTCTTAGATCTACAGAAAGAGGTGATGTTTAAGTACTTGTCTAATAGTTTTAAGTATTAATGTTTTTTACAAATGAATGCATTAAAATGAATGCCAGTTATATTATTTTCGTATATATTTTAAGTTTTGAAAATTTTCAATGAAATGTTTATTTAATGAAATTTTAAATAAGTAGCTTGTCAGCATTAGAATTATAATATTGTCTTATCGTTTAACTATGCTGAATTTCGTTAATTATCAATTTGTTAATTGCTTAAAATTTCGCATAGAAATGTTTCATTTTAATGTATTCGAAAGATAAATAATATAAGCTATATAATGTATATAGATAGATACATTTACCATTTCATTACTTTTATGCTACTACCTTTTTCTTTGATTTTCAAATATTTGCAGATACATTGTTATATGTTTTTATAAATTTTAATATGGCAGATATAATAAAATGGATCGCTTTTGACAATCTTTGCAGGCGCGCAAATCACTTCACTGGGTCAATGGCAGTAGAATCTTAAATTTGAAAAAATCTTTTAAGCCTTTTCTACTGAGTCAATTACTCGGTTGACTCATAGATATATGCCAATGGCTCATAACTTTTTGGAGAAATTGAAGGAACAAATGTCAGAGTTATTAGTTTAATGATTACGCATGTTAAACATAAACGTTTTATTCAATTAAATTAAAAAATATTAATTAACTGCAAATTATTTATGTTTATTGTAGTTAAGCCATTAGATGTGTTAACGTAAACAATAGATAGGTATGTACTTAATAATTAGTGATCGTTCCCTTGGACAAAAGTATACTCGTTTTTAGTAAAACAAATATATATATATATTGAGATAGTTATAGAAAAATTAAAATAGAAAAAAGTACTACTAATTATTAAAAGTTTAAATTAGCAGAACCTAATTATTGAGGTTTCATTAAAATGCTCTAGCAGCTTAGAAGTAGTATACACACACATGGTGTAGCACAAGTATTTACAGACATAAATATGTGTAGTTTTTTAATCAAAATGTATTAACATCAACGTACACTGTTATTTTATGGTAATTTCGTCATACTGAAAATATGTATCCTCTCCTCATTCCACCTAATGAAGTCTGCTGTAAGACTGTTGAGATATAGATTATCTACCTCTTCAGGATAATAATGCAGCAATAGTAAATGATTAGTCTGTCCTGATTCATAGACCCTCAAAGAAAGTTTTTTAATCGATGGAATGTACTAAAGGCCCGCTCTGGTATGACAGTTGTAACAGGCAAAACCAAATAGAGTTTCAAAAGTGTTTTTACTTGAGGCAAAATTCTCAAATCATCGGCGTTTTCCTTCAGTTAAAAAAGAATCAGAAGGAACTTAATGCCTGGTTTACCTGCATCATTATAGTGCTACATTTTCCTGACATTGCAGTTGAGATTGAAATTGTCACCGAATACCTTTTCTGATCTGTCTGAATTGGTTGGGCTAATTATTGTTTTTTCAGTTAACTCTAATGTCTCTGAAGCTTTGCACCGTTTCTGCAGAGCACCAACTGCAGCATCAATAATATGGAAGAATATTGGCCGATATAAGTTTTCTGGAGATTGAGAAAGATGTGTCCCTGGATAGGGAGTATAGCGCAATGGCCAATTACGTTGACATGGTATTGAAGGTTCTTCAGCCTAAATTGAGAAATAAATAATTAAATATAAAAACATGGGATATTTTTTTGTCATAAATGATATTTATTATAACTTTATATCAACTGAATTTGATCAACTATGAAAACTAAGTATTACTTACTTCTGCATCATTGGCTCATATTCTGCTGTCTTCCCATTGACTGTGAAGACAGGGGAATATTGTTTTCCAAAATTGACTGAACGTTTCATCTTTACAAAACTAAATCATGCAATCTGCACATTTCTTGTTCACTGGAATATATTTGCCAGATGACAATGATGAGGATTGAACGAGTTTTATAATTGCCTGTAATCTGGAAGACTAAAAATGATAGCAGCAGGCACAAGTGGAATTCAAATTTGTTGATTTCTTTCAGAAAACTGCTAGCCTTTGCTTTTGATTCTACATCTGCATATTCCTCTGTAATGTGCTGCTGCAAAGAAATAAGGACAGTGATTTGCCTTAATAACAAATACAAAGCTTCAAATTTCCCTGTGATGCGATTCGGACAAAGTGGTCGTACATGGCTTTCGCTGCAATTAAGCTTTGTCGCAACATTTTTGACCAAAGCCAGTCGTTTGGATAAAGCACAAAGAAAGAAAGTCAAATTGAACACTGTTTGGAGAAAATCTCACATTATTAGAACTTCTTTTATGACATCTTCTACAGCAAGGTTGATGGAATGCATGCGGCAATGTACAAACTAAGATTTTGATCCATCCTCTTTTATATTAACTGCTACACCATTAATACAACCAGTCATATTTACTGTGTCGTCATAACATTGCCTTCGACAGTTTGATAATTGAATATTAGCTCGGAGAGGGATATTTTTAATAGCAGGTGTTATGGATGTAACTGAACAAAGCATCAAGAGAATAAAAACTCAAGATTCGTTCATGACATTCTAGATTTTCTGTCACATAGCGAGCACAAACAATCAACTGCTCAACTTGGGTAGAATCAGATGTTTCATCAGCAAGTAAACTAAAATATTTGTATGATTACAAAACATATAAGTAAATAAATTCTAAACCGTTGAAAACTATTTATTGTAAAATATCAAATAACGCTTTCAAACAGCAAATACGGATAAGAACTGTTTACTATAGTAAAACAAAACGTAGCTCAAGTCAAATATTAGTCTTTTTAAATCTAACTTATTTTAAGCTTATTTCAATTATTTTATGGTATGAGTTAACACACTTTTGTCATGTTTTGGCATAATATTAATTTGGTTTTCGTGTTAATAAGACAAACAAAAAAGTTTGTAACTTCAATTTAACCACTCTTAGTTTGTATAGAATTGTTATTTACTTTAACGAACCTGTCCCTTCTATTTAATTACTCTAATTAGTAAGAACTTCCCATATTTTGATATATTTAAAATCTGGAATATATTGATATATCTTTAGAGCAGAATTCGAGTTGAGATGTATTACTATAACAAAAATCACAGTATGCGTTTTATGATCTAGGTGTGTATGCATGCAATACACAACTCATTTTTTAGTATTTATATAAACATCTGGTTTATTGTTATTTAAACAGTTTTTATTTATTTAATATTTTTCTGCCTTCAACTTGTAATTATTTACTGTTATGATTAACTTTTAATCTAACTCGTTCTTGAATATCACACTATTTACTGCAATTTAAAATTTTCTCCAATTTCCAACAGCGAAGCTACAGTTAGATATATTAATCAACATTTATATATTTAGCGTAGTTGACTAATATTTTTGTAATCATAAAATTGTTAAATTTATCGTGTCCTACTTTTTCAGCCAAGATCCACAGGTCAAGATCTGTATAATTTTGTGATGAAGAAATTGAATCTTATAGAGGCCGATTATTTTGATTTTGAATATTCTAATAAGGATGGTCTGCTGGTAAGTATTATAGTGATTCATTTAATTTTAATGTATTTTATTTTTGTTGCTTAATTTTTACCGCTTTTGTCGTTATATGTACATAGTACATGGGGTTCAGGCAAAGCCCGTCGATTTTTGGATGTACAATTTTATGTAGAATTCTATTATTTTTATTCATAGTGGTTATGTCTATGATATTGATTCATACAATCCTATTTTTATTCATTTAATTTTGTTCATTGATTTAAACAGCATTATGTTTCAATTTGATAATCATGGATAATCTTGCAAACTATCTCATTAATTACCAGGCTTCACAAATGAACAAATTGCAACGATAGTTAGATCTATGTGAGATCTGACTGTGAGAAAACTCTGTGACGTTTTACAGAAGAAAATAATATGAAAGCTCCACCTTCAAGAACAATACAAACTGGAAAAAACGTTTTTTAGAGACTATCATTTTTACCAAAATCAAAATCTCAATAGATAATGTTTTTATTGAACAATTAGCTTTTTATATATTATCGAACATTATCAAGTTTGTTTTCCGCTGAATTCTTTCTGAAAATGGAATATGTTAGTTGTGTATATATTTTACTATTTCTTCGAGTATAATCCGAAATTGTTTTTGTACCTATTAATAAAATAATCATAGATATTATATTTGTTTGTTTATTCCACCATTTTTAAATGTAAATATTTACTTTCTTAAGCATCTGACATACCTTATATTAATCTTCCAAGAATTCAAAGTAAAATTTGAGAAAATTGTATCTTAAGGTTGATCTATATACATATTTATAAATATTTTTATAATTTTTAAATAAAAAGTTTGATTTTTATACTACACATTAATATTGTGTTGAATATTGTTACTAGTCTATTTTTTCATAGGTTAATTAATACAATTTTCATCTCTATTTTAGTGCTGGTTGGACCATGATAAACTTCTTCTTAAACAGCTTACACCAAATAAAGATATTCACTTCTTTTTCGGAGTCAAATTTTATGCTCCACACCCTAACCTCCTCGAAGATGAATATACAAGGTAAATTAAAAGTACAAATTGTATTTTGTCTGACTAAATATACATTTCTTTTGTAAATCGTTGTTCTGGAACAGGAATTACATTGTAACGCCAAATTACTATGCCTTGTTTATCATAATTAAATTATTATATTTCGGTAGAATATCTAAAAATATCGTTAAGGTATTTGTAATAGTTTGTCTGTAATACTGTAAAAAATGGCTCATGTTGTAATCAAAAAAAGATGGATATAAAGTTAATATATACTATACAAGATACTATACACTTTAAATAAATATTTTTATAATTTTTCTACACCCTGAAAAATATATTTATTTGCGTATGTAAACAAATATATTACAGTCATTTTTATAGGTGGTCAATACACTTTATTTAGTTTGTAGATATTATATACATGTGTACATATACTATACACATAAATTTGCTTATATCGCCTATACTATATGTCACTATAGTTTAATTATATTGTACATATAAGTTAATATTTTCCAGGGATGTATACATGATAGACTGGCAAAAATTAAAAGTTGGAAAGATATTTTACTTCTGCGTCCTTGGTAAAATGAAAGCTGATATTTGAGAAAATATCAATCCTTTTATGAAATTCCATCTTATTCCTTTTCTTTTTTTGTTGACCAGCGACATTGTATGCAATAACGTTTTAATTAACATATATTTAAGTACGAGGGGGCTTCAATAAGTTCTCGGACTTGATATAAAAGCATAGAGTTACCTACGATATCTATAGATTTTTATTAACTACAAAAACATCTAAGATATCTCTGAAAATTTGAAGTCAACATCTCATTGGATAGCTTCATAATTTAAAAGTCAATGTTAGGTTCGTTAGTAACAATTACACAAATTTCATTAGCATTTTCAAAACAACTTTCATCAGCATTTTAAAAACAAATTTAATCAGCATTTTCAACATGAATTTGGGAAAAGAACATCTGCGTGCCATGATCTATTATGACTACAAAGCGGGTTTAAGTCCGCGAGACAGTTTACAGAGGCTCTCCACTGCCATTGGGGATGATGCACCCTCGAAGTCCATGGTGTGCCGGTGGTTCCAGGAATTCCGCTGTGGCACGACCTCCTTGGGTGACAATGACCGTTCAGGACGCCGACAATCAGCAACAACAGCGGTGCAAGAAGACTCAGTAGTCAAGATAGTGATTGTATAGCCAACTGTCAATAACTGTCAATAAACCATTTTTTTACCATTTTTTAAACAAAGGTTCACCTTATTTTAGACCAATTGTGACATTGACTTTTAAATTTTAAATTATGAAGCTATCCAATGAAATGTTGACTTGAAATTTTCAGAGATATCTTAGATTTTTTTGTAGTTCATAAAAATTTATAGATAGGTAACTCTATGCTTTCATATCAAGTCCAAGAATTTATTGAAGCCCCCTCGTATATACGTGTATCTACTTAAGTGTACAATATTGATATGATAAAAAGAAAGGACTTTTTTTCGAATTTTTATTATTTTAAATTCTTATTTTAATTCAACTTGTTGTTTATATCAGGATGCTATAATAATAATAGAAATATCAATTTTAGATATTTATTTATTTTGAATACATATTTACACCGTATTTGGTTCTCAAAATTTTCATTAAATGATATCTATAAATCGAATTTGATTGTAGTACAACCACATGTCATCGATTAAAGGAATACATTTTATGCTGGAAAACCTACATACTCGTATTAATTAATATAATTGTAAACGACATAAAATAATATTTCACCCACTTCATCCTTGCACATTTACATTTAGCGTCTATTATTTTCCCGTAATTTCTGAGACAAGGACAACATTAATATCATTTGTTGCACTTAAAGTAGTCCTTGTTTCGAGAATAATAATCAGATATATAGTCTGCTATAACTTTCATAGAAGCTTGAATACATAGAGTAATGATTACTATGCTTGAATAGGCCAGAATTGTATTTATTAATTACCTATAACATTTAAACTATGTTTCGGCTGTTTTCTTATCTTTCCTCTCCGCTTTTTATATATATTTACATCATCCATACAATATTCTACATAACTTATTTAACCATATTGGTTAAGATATTAATACTATTGGAATATAACTACGCATAAATAATAAAATGTTCAATATCGTGAAATTATATAATATATATTAGACAGTTATAATATGCAAACCAGACAACCTTTATACTACGTAACCAATGAATATTCTGATATTATACTTCTTTCCTGACAGTGTAGTCCCAGTTTTGGTGCCCGCTAACTTGCGACATCTGCGTATTTACGAGCATAGAACTGTGATTTTTCTTTGTCGGAGACGTATTGGGTACCATTCTCAATTATAGGATTTTTTCTGTATTTCTAATTTTTTATCTCTAGTCAGGCCTTTTAGAACTCAAAAGATTTTCCTTTGTGCTGGTCTGCATCCATCTCTTTGGTAAATACTTTCCTGGTCTTTTCTTTCTCTCTTTTAATGATCTTTTTCACTTCTCTGCATTCTTTGAGCCTCCACTTCAGCTTGTCTTTTCTCAAAAGCTGCCGATATTTCGTCATTTCACCAAACCTTATGTTCTACATGTCTGGTTCCTCTGGGGACTGCTGATTTTGTAGTCTCTTACATTCCTGTTCTAAACTCGTTTCGGTTTTTCATTTTTGAAATTATTACCATTATGTCATTATTTTACGTAGTATATGTTACTATATTAATGAAGTTTGTAATAATTGCAATTGATGGCCTCATTCACATAGCTAGATGATATCTATGTTAAATTATATTTTCTGACACATTTTTAATCGATTTGTCTTACGACCTGTTGTTTTATTATGTATCTGCTTATATTAAATGTCACATTATGTGTTAATACGAGGAATCTTCCTTAAATGTATAAATTTTAAGTTGATTTAAACTTTAATTTTAAATTAATTAAAGTTTATAAATTTTGAAAAATTTACTTCTTTCAAAATCTGACCATTGTTTCATAATTGAATAGTTATGTTATATTTTACATGAGTTTAATTACATTTGAATTAAATATATGATTGTATCATATATTTACCTTTGTAAAAAAATATTTCATTTGGTATTTCGATTTGGTGCGCTTGCGGTTATTGCTAGTGTAATCGTATTTGTAATTCTAGTTTAATTATATTGGTATACTCGTATAGTTTAATTGTACATATTGGTAATTATAGCTTAACCATTTTGGTAATAGGGGGTTAATTGTATTGGAAATCATAGGTTAATTGTAGTGGTAATTATTGATTATTCATATTGGTAAATATAGTTTAATTTTCGTAAATATATTGGTAATTCTAGTTAATGGTAGTTACGTTTGTGCTAACGACGTCGATAAACATCGCTATTAATAAGGTTTTATCAGAACTAACTTAATATTGATTATAATAAGCTTAATAATTTATGCATATTACAAAATGTTTAATAATACAATTGTAATATTTTTAAAATTCTAGAATTTCTTGAAAGTCTATAGTACTTATAATTATTTATAAAATGTGTGTTCTTTATACCTAATTGAAATATTCAATTAGTTAATTAGAATATTAATTAGTACATTATTTTTAAATAAATTTGGTTTCAATGTATTTAAGTATATACACAGTTCGATAAACAAAGAAATTCTGAAGCATTGTTAAAAGTGATAATTTACTTATAATATAAGTAATACAGTGAAAAATATTTGTAAACCTTAAAGTTTCATTCATATTTAAAGTAATTATTCATGTTTATAATTATTTAAAATATTCCATCTTACTTATAACTATAAACTTAACACTATTGTATGAGGGAAAATGTTATTTTTAATTTAATTATAATATTATATAGTCGAATTAAACTATATGTACATTCCAAAAATCAGTTATTGATTAAAAGAATATTTACGTAGACATATTTTTTCAAATTTGATGTACCTATAATTTAAGTACTACTACTAACAAACGTCAAATAAAATATTTAAATTTATTTATGAATATTTTTACATATTGGTAAATGTTATCCACCATGAAATATATATATATTTCAAATATAAAATAACAATATATATATGCAGCACTGCAAACGACAAAATGAAAACTTGTTCAACTTATATACCTTAGATATTTATATACATATGTAATTATGTACCTATATTTATCTAATATATAACGTTTTTAATAACACTAACACGTGTAGTGATATGCATTAAAGTTTAATGTTTATTCTTATATATTAATATCAAAATAATAATTACATTTTCAATTGTGGTTTTATTGTTTAATTCACAACCAAATTCTTACAGAATAGCCTTTTTAGTTTTGTTTTAATAATAAAACAGTTAATCTGTCTTTTATAAGATCAGAAGTGATTTTCTTTAAAAAAAACTAAACTAAATTATTGATTATCAATTTTTTTTTAAATTGTTTTTAAACTTTTTGTCAATGGAATTTACTATAAAACATCTTTGTTTCAAATTGACCTAATTGAAATTATAACTTAAATTTAAATTTAAAATGTATTACTAAAAAAAGGGCTAATTGCAAATTGGAAAATATTGAAATTTTCGAATAAGTACCTTTTTAGGTAAGATATTTAGAACAGTATAGAAATTATCAGGAATAATAAAATACAGCAAAAGTTAACATTTTAATTGAATTAAAATTAATAATGAATACGTGTAAAACTTTTAAATATTATTATTAGAGTCAAAATTATGACTAATATATATTATATCATAATGTGTTATTATATCTCATTATATGTAGTCATATTTTGTTAACCTAAAATTAGTAATAATATCGGTGAATAACAAAATTTAATATAAGTATTATGTTCATTAATCAAAGTGTACTTGTTGATATACCGCTGTGTTATTTAATTATTGTGTATTATATATCCATAATATATACAAAATAGTATTCAAAACTTCCCATAATTCTAAAAGTAGTTAGTGGATTTTAATTAAATTGTAAATAATAATATTTAAAAACATTAAAACATTTATATTTTTACAAATTTTTTAGCGCCTTATGCAAGGTATCTTTTCGAGTTAATAAATCGGATTATAATTCTTATTTCCCCTCATGTGCCGTATAAAGTTTCATGTCTAATATTTCCTCTTAAATACAAATGTATTACCATCTTTTTGTTATTAAGAAACGAAATTTACTGAATTTTTTGTTTCATGCAATAAAAATTATATTACAGAATAACAAAAACATTGTAAAATTTATATCTAAATAATTCAAGATAATATCTTTATCTATTTTATAATTAATAGATAATTTAATTTAAGGTAACATAATTTATCAAACTACTAAGTAGTAGGTAAGGAGCGTTTCAAACTCAGTCACATGACGTGCGGGGGCGGAGGGTGGTGAGTCATGCTCAGATGCACTTCGAGTCCGGTGCACTTTGGAACGACTGTTGCGTACAGGGGGGGTGCTCAGATGCACTTTGTGTCCGGTGCACTTTGGTACGACTGCACCTT
>JAYRBW010125290.1:0-16596 GCA_036023295.1 Invenusta paracnida | reverse complement strand
TAATTTTAATCGATATTCATTTATGAAATATATAAAGTGACTCCGAAGCAGTGAGATAAATATAAATGAGTATTTAATTTAAAGCACAACTGCTAAATATTACCGATAAAGGGTGATCCCATTAGATGGGATCAATATATGAAAATAGAGGGCATGCAATTCATACTCAAGAAACTCAAGTTTTTTTATAAGTATCTCTCACGAAATGCATAGCTAGGAAATTTCCATTCATTGATACAATTGTATGAAAAAAAATTGATTGAAGAAAAAGCTCTTATAATGCTCTTAACTCCGAGAAAAGATTAAAAACCTTGAGATTTAAACTAGGGACAGCTATATCTTATTAATGTTTTTTTATTCAAAATGTATCATTTCGGTGTCATTATTATTTTCCAGAGAGGTATTTATTCATACGACTTAATATATATTTTAAAATAATATTATATACCTTAAATAAGGGACTTTTTTAAATGACGTCAAGCTCGAGGGGAAGTGGGGGGGGTTGTGTAAAAATGGAACAAATGTGACGTGGAGGGAGTATTAGTCAAAATGTAATGTGACATTTTCCTTTTCAATAAAATAGTGAATTTATATGATAGAAATCAGAACATGTGCGGTAAATTCCAAAGGTTATAAAATAAAAAACATATATGAAATCAGTGTTAATATAAATAGTCGATTTTATAAAGATAACTGAAATATGTTAGGTGTATAAAATTAATATATTGCTTAACTTGTATTGAGAGGCGAAAATATGCGCTTATAAAACATCAGATAGTATTTTTTCGAACAAAGAGGAGGGAGGGGGATTGCCAAAATGTGACATCAGTTTGAAGGAGGGTCACTAAATATGCGAAGAAGTGGGATAAGTGGATGATTGGGGGGGGGGGACAAAAAGCCTTTAAAATGCATGACATCATTTCCGAAAAGATTCTAATATATTTTATTTTATTTAGAATATGTAATATTTGGATTCCAAGTTTATAAATATAATTACCTGTATTTCACATATGTTATATTAATAATATTAGATTAATGTATGACTAATTTTTTAATAATATAGATATTGAAATTTTTTATTTTTAATTTTACTATTTATAGATTAAAATTTAATGTTTGTTTTATAGCACTAAACGTTGTTGTCAAGTTCATTTAATTCTAAACCGCGTGTTTTATAAAATATTATTTTTTCTGTCAAACATTTCCTTATTACTTATTTTGATGTTACCAAAGGTATTATTTCAATTTATCATAAAATTATATCGATATAACAATATTCAATTTTTTTATAACAAGTATTCAACATTTATACACATCATCCTCAGGGGTGCAACCAGGAATTTTTTTATTGGGGGGGGGTCTTCCACCAATTTGTTTACTAGTGCCTGTGGAAGTATATACTTTCATTTTACAAACATGAAATAAAATGTTTATAAAATAATATGAAGAGAAGTTGTAAAAAGTGTGTAGTTATTTGATATTATGTATTTCCTTGCAATCACACCACTGTCTATGTGGTAATCTCCAAGTTTCCCGCATTAAATTATTTTTGCTTTTTTTACAGTTTTTTTTGCTTGTTTTTACATTTTTTTAATGTATTTTTTTAACAGTTTTTATTTGTTAAATTATTTTTTGTTTTTTTTACAATTTATTTTAATGTATTAAATACTTAAATTAATAATTAAAATAAATAACTAAAGTAAAATACTTAATACTTATGTATTAATCCTTACCCATCTCCAGGAGTTTCTCAGACTAACTTTTTGGGAAATATCCTGTATTAGATTAGACATTATTACGACTTCTGATTTATTACTTGTGATTCATGTATAATGTTACTTGTGATTCATGTATAATGTTTCTTATTGTAACACTTATAAACACTTATAGATATTTATGTTTTTCTTATTTTAAAAAAATTAAAAAAAAATTGAAAAAAAATCAAAAATAATTTAATGCGGGAAACTTGGAGATTACCATCTATGTTTATCTCTAAATGAATGTTTATCAATATAAGACCAGTAACATATATAAGTCATTGGGATCACATATTGTTACTGAAATTTAAGAATACATAAAATAGAATAGTTTTTTATCTATCTTCTTTTAGAAAGAGAAAAACCATACTATAATATCATTTCTAATATACTTTAGACATATTTTTGTTCATTTGAATGTTGAAAATGAGTGTTCTGCTTTGCCAGATATGATCAGCATTGTACTGGCCAGATATAAAAGTATTTTGATATTTAGAAACATATCACTATCAGAAAATTGATAGGCTTCAAATTGTATCTTGTTGGAGTTCATTTTTGATCCTGCTGTTCCAGAAAGTTTTCTATTGCTTCATTTCAATCTATTTAAAAAATAACATAAAATAATAAATAATAGGCACAGTATATTTTTCTTATATATATATACCCTTAATAAATATGATGATGACAAATTATAATTCCAGAACACATATTAAAACATACTATTATCCAGATCTACAGTAACAATCAGTGAAGGTATAGGTTCAGGAGGAACATAACCAGTGAATCTTTATTAAATTGTTCATTCAGTTGAGAATTCAAGTGGTCCTTAAATGGGATGACAATAGACATTTTATAATATTATTTGAAAGATGTTGGAGCCAAGTTTGATCTGACAAGAAAAATACATTTTGAAATATAATAGATTTTATTAAGAATTAAACATTTTCTCTCAGTATATAAAGTTTTAATATTTTTATTTGTTATATCAATAATCTTACCTATAAAGTTGTCTTATATTTATCATTGGCATAGTTATTTCTTTCTGATCCAACTTTTTCAGTAAAATTCTGAGCCTGAGTAAACCAATCATAAAAAATGGAATCAATCTCTTGCCTCATTCCTCAGATCAAATTTTGCTATATCAATCATACTTACTACTCTGAAAATATCATAAGCTCTTTTCTGCAGTTTGGCTGATAATAGCTCCAATAATGCGCAGTTAAGTACATTCAAACAAATGACAAATATGTAAATAGAATAAAAGTTTTTGAGAGTATGAACAAGTCTATTTGCTTTTATTTTTCACTCAGCATCCCATTTGCAATCAGTATAATCTTCAAAGAGATCCTCAAAAGATTCTAGAAACCTAATAACATGGAGATACATTTCATACAGTATAGAGAAGCAATCATGACCTTCAGTCCATATTGTTTTGCACAATTCTAAACAGGCATGTTTTCTTTCGATCAAGAGCAAAATGCAGTAAAATCTTTAAAAAAAAGCATTGGCTTTATTTTAGGAATTGATACAATGTGTTGATTGAATCAATAAGATTTCAGACTTCACAAATTTGTGAAATTGAAGTGATACATAAACTAAGGACATATGAATGATAATGTTTAAAAAATGCCATTCTTAGGGGAAGTTAACTTTCTCTGGGGGGGGGGGGGGGTTCTGAAACCCCCTTGATTGTGTCACTAGTCCTACAATTTAGATTACAAAGAGTTTGTAACTGTAATGTTTTAGTAATTATAAAATGAAAACTAATTGATTATTCTGCATATCAATAGCTATGGATTATTATTGACTACTATTTTAAATTAAATTGATGATGCCAGAGTAATTATTGATATTGATCTTGAAGATACATATACATAGATGTATATAAAGCTCCAGTTTAAAAAAACCACAAACATTAAACATGGGCCACAAACCACTAATTTTCATAGATATAAGTCATATGACTAGACAACAAAGTAGACCATGTTTTAAAGATTTCACTTTTTTTACTTTGATTAAATATAACAGTAAATTAAAAACTACCTTTGATTGAATACAGCTTTTAAATCAGGTGCAGCTAAGTAAAAATCATGAATAACCCTTTAAAGATATACTATCAAAGGGTTACTTATTAACAATATTTCAGGCAAAAAACATTTTTTATTTTGTTCAAGTAGTTAAAAAGATATTCTTGTTTCAGAATCAAATTAATATTAATAATAAATAGATTTTTATTTTATACAAATAGCCCACTTTTACTATCACACTGTGCCTATAAAGTAATTAGTGAAACATTTACTGGATAATACAAGGTATAATAATTGGCATATTATTATATGATCAATAATATAAGATATATATTTGGCTCTAACACTATTCTAACTATACAATTAAATCTGTGCCTATAGAAATATATTTACTTATATATTAACACTACACAAATATATTAACCTTCAAGTATAAAATTAATTTGTTTTAAATTTAAACATTTCACATATGGAGTGACTTTATAAACACCCTGCACAACTCAATAAAGTATACAATTCTTAAAATAATACATTTTGTCTAACCTTTCACATTCACACTTGGTTATATATAATACAATGATTATATGAATATCATCCATTATTCCTTACTGTTTTCTCAAAGAGCTAGAGGGGATCTTTGCATCCTATATAGTAATACAAGAGATTTTCTGTTAATTTCCAATAATAGTTGTTAAATTCATTCAAAATATATACTCTATATAAGAGCAAGTTGGTGATAGATATTTATATACTGTGGTAAGCAAGTAAGATTAGTAGGTTCTTTACAAGAACTTTTCAGGCAAGAAGGTATATACCATAGAAAAAGGACAGCATTTTATTGACATACAATTGTACAATTTCCAAAAATATAAAAGTTAGTTGCAATGATGGAAAAGACCCTGCAAATATGGTTAACAAATTTAGATCATAGCATGCATGAATAGAATCTATCTATCTAGCCTCTGTGTATTAGGGTTAGGGTTAGGTCTTGCCTTGGCCAACTTACAGTTCCGACTTGAACCCCATGGAGAACGTCTAGGCGCATCTGAAGAGCGAATTGGACAGGAGACAGGTTCATGGACTCAACCAACTCATAGAGACACCCTCTGACATCATGCACAACCTTTCTGAAGATTACATAACCAATCTGATTGAGTCGATGCCAAGACAATACAGGAAGGTGATTGAGCCAAGAGGACGTCCCATTAATTACTATCCCCTCAACCCCTTTGAGAACGCAAAAACGGCCTTTTTCAGGGTCACTACATCATGATTGATACACTAGAAGGTCAATGGCCTCTCTATTGCCAAAAAAAACACAAAAATGGCTTCATTTTTTTCAGAAAATCGAAAAATATTGCTTGTTTCTGGTTTATAAAGGCCAACCCAGTATATAATCTAAAATCTTATAAACTGAAATGTCCCATGCCACTAAGTCATATGCATATTATAAGAAGATTGTTCATAATTATAGATTGCATCCATGCTTATGATAAATATATGTGCTCCCTCATATCATTGAAATAAAAAGATAAAGCTTTGCAGTATACGGATGGTGGAATAACTTAGCAAAGTAGTGATTTTTTTGTGTTTTCACTTTTATTTATTATCATTGTATTTTAGTATAAGTAAAAAAACAATTAGTATTAAAATCTCATAGTATAATAAATACTGCCCTTCAATAAATATAACTTTTTTTAATGTAATAATAAAAATATTTGTAGTTAAATAAACATCATATAACATTTAATTCAAAATATGTAGTGTGAAAGAATTAAATATAATTTTCAAGTACTTATTAAGAAGTAAATATATCATATTAAATTATTAACAGATACTGTACTGTGATATGGTCTCACAGATTGCATTTTTAATATTTTTGTATTACAAAAATGTAATGCTGTAAATATATTTTTTTTGGGGGGGTGGGGGAAGAATTAACCTACAAGTGGCCTGTATATTAAAGCTATTTAAAAAATTATATTACTGATTCCCCCATATATACATAACTATAAGAAGTTCGAAAATCGAATGTATGAGTCCATTGGAGATATTTTATACAGGTATCATTCATAATAACAAATATGTGTATATAGGTACATACATATGAATTTAGTAAATGTCATATAAAAACATAGCACTTGTATATAATGTAAATCTAAGTACCTAGCTATCTCTGATTGTCAATACCGTTTTGGTGCAAGTGAGTGACCTGACTGTATTCACTGTACAGGGTCTTGTGGCACATTGAACATATTTACCTACTCTTTTGGTTTATATGTCTTGGACATAGAAAGCAGACATTTCGTTGATTTGGAGCAGGCCCTGGGGAGGTGAAGGTGGTTGTGGTCTTTCAATGCCGAACATTGATAGCCACCAAAGAACATCTTTCTTTAGGTACTGGTTGATGATGTGCAATTGCATGGCCTCTTCAGCAAGTTCTTTTGCCAGCTGGGACAGGCAGCATTTTTTGCCAGACTGCTTGAGTAGTGGGAATAATGAACTATTATGACACACAATGACCCAAGAGTTGTGAGCGGCAATATCGAGCATTTGGTTACAGTACATACTATGTCTATATATGTAAGCAGAAATTAAATCATCTCCACTAATTTATTACTGTTGCAGTCTGTCAGACTGCATATCAGTACATAGTGCTACAACAAATAACATGGTACAGAATTAGTTAAAACTGACCATTAACTTATGATTATTGTTAACTTAAAAAGTAATAATTAAACAATAAATAATTTTTTCGAACAATATTATTATTTATATTGAATATCAAATAATAATAATACTAAATTATAATATTTATAGAAATTTCAAGTATTTAATAAAGAGTGATGGTAAATTTTTCAAAACAACTATACTTGCTATAAAAGTACTAAGTTTCTGAAAAACAGTTTTATAATGAAATACTAATTTTGAGCCTATATCACACAACATTTAATGATTCCTATAGTTCCAATAATACTTTTATTTGAGAAAATTGATTTCTTAACATTTTACATTACGAATAACTTATCTTATATATAATTAATTTCACATATTATCTAATTTTTATACATATTTTCCATTATTTCAGTTTAAGAGACAAATTTCTTTGTTCTTGATTGGAACATTAATTTCTCAGTGCTATGGAACCACTGAACTCCGTAAGATTATTCATAATTCAATATTTGAACTTTCTTAAACAGTTTCATGCATGTACTCGTAAATGTTATACTTGTGTGTTGTGTATTTATATTTAATTTATAATTGTAACAAGTAACTGTAGGTATGCTTGCTTTAACTTTTGCTTCCATGTTTTCTTCTTTTTTTTCATGTGCATTTACTACTTTCACCCTGACGATGTACACGATTCCCATTTGTACATCTGATTTACAAAATATACATTTATTATTATTATTATTATTATGCAACTACATATCAATGCAGTAGAAAATTGTTTTTAATTACATTTTATATTCAACATTTGTTTGTATTTGAAAAAGCAGAACAATACTCAGTTCAAATAATTAGTTCTTAGTGTTACAAGCTGCATTCATGTTTATAAGTTTAATTGAAAAAAATGGCAAAACATATTTTTCCATTTCGAGAAAAAAATTGTCTATACTATTATTTAAAATATCGCTCAAGGGAAAGAATTCTTAGAAAAAAAAATTAAATAAATAAAGGCTTTATTCTAATATGACAAACGCACAATTGTTACAAATCAGAAACCCTCATGGGTTTGATGATACAACATAATAATAATATCAAAGATAGTACATGTAGATATAACCCCGGTCATGGTCATACAAAGACCAGTTACAAACAAACTGAACAGGTCTAACCTGCTAAACAATCGACTAGCACAGCTGCTAGACAGGTGTGAGTAAGTTGCCCTGAGAACAACTATATGAAACAATAGTTTAAATATATTGTATAATACGATTTAACTCAAAGATCACTTTTCATATAGTAATGAAAATGGAATAGTATTCTCCATAGGCAGTAGATAAAGTGTACCTATCTAATACTAAATTCTACACCTCATGCAACTCATTAAAATATGTAACAATGTATGTGTTTATTACAAAGTGTTCTAGTTAATTATACAGTTGATTTTTTTTATAGTCATTCTGAATGTTTGATTGTGTAATAAATCTGTAAATCGAGAGAAACATATTTATTATTATCTTTATTATAAAAATCATTTCAAAATTATCTATTTATTATATTAATATTTAAGAATAGCTATTTAATTATATGAATCGAAATATCCTAAATTTATATATTATACTCCTATACCCTACACCCTACAAATTATCTGTCTAGGTTCCACGGAGTACTGTCTCTCAATCCCCAACTCACCGGATCAGATAGTTGGAGCTGAGATCTACTCAACCAAAACCCCTGGCCGCAAAGTTTGTTACTACGCGCCGATGAACCCAGAGTCCTACCTCATGATCCGTATCAATAAGCTCAAATTGACGGTATCGGAGCAAGGGTCCAAATGTCAACGGCTCACTCTCTACGTTTACACCACAACGCGCACGGAACTCAATACTGAACAGGCAGAGAAGTTCATTATGGAACCAATGCAGGTGCCGGGTGATCCGCAGCAATTGGTGAGCGCTTTGGGTTTCTCAATTAAACAATTTGCTGACAAAAATTTCTATATATAAATCCTGCAAAATACTTGAAGAATTAATGTTACGATTTTCCAAATATCTGGGAGTTTTCTTACTAGAAGTACCATTAGCAGCAACCAATCCAATAATCTGTTATAAATTCCTTCATGGCTTATGGTAGGACACTTGGCGACAACGAAAAAATAGAAAACTGGGGTACTGCTAACAGGATTTCTCGCAGGAATTGAAGCATTTTTATTTTGTTAAATCCGATCAAAATTCCCTGCAGAATTTCTTATTTGAAAAGCAAGTTCGATTTTTGTTCACTGTATATGCCCTTTAAATTATTCTAACACAAATTATCAGATCACGTGTTCGTATAATTTCACTGAAGGTTAATGTACTAGTTAGAGTTAGAGTTACAAAATTTGTAAAATACTAGTGTTCTCGCTAAATTTCGTTATTGGATCTAAATTTTACTAATAATTGGGAAAATATTAGCCACACAATAAAAAAAATAAAAAAATTATAAAATTTGCAATAAAAAGGTTATATTTATGTATGTATAGTACCTTGTTATAAATTCATATTTAAAGTCTAATTCTCTCATGAATAAACTTAATATATTATTATTATTATATAGATATAATTAGTTAAAACAGTATTATTAATTATACACTGCGTAAAATAACTGTTAATTTCATTTAATACTATTTTAATGAATACTAGAAAAATTATAATTGAATCTCGCTGAATTATATAGAGAGTTTCTATATATAAAATATTGTGTAAATATTTTGTAAATATTGTCAGTAAAATAGTAATATTTAATATGATTATCTCGTTATAAATACATATTCTTATTACGAAATTCTATAATATTTAATATTCATGAGTTTTGATTTTTTATATACATATATTGCTATTTTTTAATCTATAATGCATATTATATATTTTTGTTTGTAAACTATTTTTTTTTTTATAAAAATAGATAGTGTTAGATATATAAATGTATACCTACTTCTTAAATATACATATATAATAATTGTGCTTCCTCGCTTTTACGTAATTATCTGACCTTATCTTATATAATTTAAAATTTTACAAATCACATTTTATATTTATGTTTCATATTTAAACCTAACATATTTTTATAGCACCTACCATTTTTAATTTCCTATTTCATTACAAGTATAATATATAAGCTCATTTGTTATTTAAAATTCGTATGGTTATAATTTTACTATTTATAGTATCTTTAAGTAGTAATGTTATTTATTTTTTGATAATATAGAAATATTTATCAGAATATTAATTGTAAGTAAGTTGTAAATAACAAAACGTTGCTTGATAAAATTGTTTTAAAATTGGTGTTTGATTCTTTCTTATATTTTCGGGAAGCTCCAATTATGTTTAAAAAACTCTACGCTTTGTTTATTTGTTTTTCTGAAACTTGAAGTAATCTTTTCGCGCATATCTATTATATATAATTCATTATATTTTTTAACAATAACTGATATTTTCACTTTCTAATCATTATATAATAATATAATATTATAATAATAAATATTTAGTCAGATCGTTTTTTATAATATTTTTTAAAAGTTTACATTGTTTACTTATGAACATATATATACATACATAATGTACTTCTACATAACTGTCTGCCTTAATACTTTTAAAAGCAAATTTTATGTATATATACTTTTTTGTACAAATTTTGTAAATCTTATCTTAATGATAATCTTTAATATATTTCATTGTATACAGGGTGTTTAAAAAATTACCAAACCCTGTCAGACAAATGCAAAATCCTACATTATAGTTTGAAATAATTTTATACTAGATGCGGGGGTCATGGGTGGACCATGATGATCCAAAAACCCCGTAAGGAAAATTCGTATAGCACCATACACAAACCTTTAATGAGCAATAATTTGTACAATCGATAGATATTATGTCTGTCTATACCATAATTGACTAAATATGAAATAACAAATTACAATCCATAGATTTATCAAGGGATTTATCAACTGATACCACAGAAAGTCATAAAAACTTAAGTGAAAACAATTATCTCTTTTACTTTGAGTTTAATATAATAGATATGTATTACTGTATGAATATTAGATTTATATCTTGATTTAATATAATATTCGTAAATAGACAGATGTAATGTAATTTTATTACATAGATACCGTATTTTTATAATATAAGGTAACTAAATTTTACTCACTCTATTGCATAACTCATTTAGCAGTTTATTTACGTATAATTGAATTAAATTAGATTTTTATTAGATTAATTTATCTGTCTGACTGCTATTAAGTTGCAAAGGAAAGATTTTCAATCATGATATGTACATATTAATAAGTTTTCACAAAGTGTTAAACCTACAACGCTCTTAATTACACTATTTGACTTTTTTAAGCAAAGTCGTAGAAGCTTCTAAGGTTATATAATACGGTTAATTTAATGATAACAACTCAACTTATGTAATTTATGATCTTAGTATAATATAAACATCGACAGAGTTCATTTGGGTACATTCGTTTTGACAACTATAGTTCATTAAATGTGTCAGACATTTAAGTATATTTAAGGAATAAATTATTTTTCAACTCTGTGTTGGTCGTCAACTAATTACATATATGGCATTACATTTTTTCGACTAGTATGTATATCAAATATTACTTCAAAAGGAGATTACACGTTTGATATCTTCTAACCTAAATTAAATTATTCCACTTCTGTCACAAAGGTGCTAGCTATATTTATTCTTTATTTAAAGCAGTTGGTAGCATTTTCCACATAGAAAAGTCAGTTGTGTATAGGATTGTTAATTGCTTAATTTTATCGCAATTAAATCAAAAATGTTACATGGAAACAAAGCTATATATTATATGTATATGACCTCCGGTGATAGAAGAGTGATATCATAGGAAAATATTTTGATATACATATATATATATATAGTGTGGGTGAGAATATATTTCGTCTTAATAGAAAAGGTTCTATATTTATCTTTATGGACTTATTAAACATATTACAAATCGAAAGCTTTCTTTATTAAATATTTTCATTTTATTATGACTGTATAAAACTTTCTGAGGAATTTCTTTATTTTAAAGACGTTTTTTACAATATATACACTATATGTGTTATACATTATAATGCATGTAATTGATTTCTAATTATTGCCCTAATTTATTTTATTGCTAGCATTACCCCATGAAGTTTCTATTGTATTTTACTGAGATTATTACTAGTACATCAACCGCTTGTTTGAAAAATTATATGTTTTATTCAAACTGAAAATATCAATATACTTTTCGTAATCTACTCATGCATACTAGCTTCAATTTAAATATAAAATAGACGTAAAAGCATGCATGAAAACTTTATGTAAAGATTAAAACATTCATCGCAGAGAATAAATAATTCATAAAAGTGTAGAAAAAAGTTTTGATTAAAAAGAAGAACACGTCGGTAGAACACATTTAATACATTTAATTATAGTTTCATGGCCAAAGTGAACAGAATTTCTACGTACAACAGTTATATAAGTGAATATATAAGTTCTACCGACGTGTTCTTCTTTTTAATCAAAACTATTAATGGGAACAAATGTATTAAAGAAAAAAGATTATTATTAATTTTAAAATGGCTAAAATCAAACTTTTAGATCAATGGAATACATAAGCTAGTATATATTTAAAAATATTATGTATGCACATATTTCTATACTCACATTCATCTATAAACTACAGTTAGCATGCACTACAAAAAACTAGTGCTTGGTAAACTTAAAGTATGTCATTTTATCTCATCAAAAATATTGACACCAATAAACCATGATTCATCTCTTTCACATCGAACTGTATTATATACTAAAAATATGTTATGTAATACAGTTTTATCCTCCTTAGATTTATCAATTAGATTACACTTTATTATCATTTAATTAATTAAAAAGATACAATTAGAACCCTAAACTACTTTTATATTTTATAAGTGTATTCATGACTAATTATTAATCTTTGATTAGAAAGTTTGAACGAGAATCCAGCCAATATACTTTATTTTAGCAATCTACAGTACAGTAAACCACTTCAGGCTATATTAATACTTTTTGGCCGAAACCGAAACTCATACCAACTAAATTATAGAATTCAAATCTAAATAAATTTTTCTATATCCAATATCTATGATAGTTACATATAAAAATATCTTCTATAATTGATGTAAAAACAAGTATTTTTGTTTTAGTTTTGTATGCAAAAGATCAACTATGACATTATCTTATTACCCAGCATAATACATTTTAATATTGAAACATCAATCTGTCAAAGTATTTTCTTAATGTTTACTCTCATCATTGTATAATCCAAGCCTATATATTAAATACTGTCAGATTTTTTAAATAATTTCGCAGAAGAATTATTCTGTCTCTTCTCATTTACATACTTCACGGTGAACTGCATTATGTATGTTTCACAACAATATAAATGTAATTCATGTTTTCAACTGATTTCAGATTTTAAAATATTTTCTATAACTAGGGTGTTAGTTATAATATGTTGTTTGTGCAATAGGATATTCTGACACAATATGGGAACATTAAAACAAATTCATGTATGACTTGTGTTATATTTACAAATTAATTAATTAAAATTGTTATATTAAATTTAAATTTAAAGTAGAATTTGAGATTTGTTATAAAAATGAAGTTCTTTTATTGGTACTCAGTCCGTCCAATTTATAATATTTTATATATACATTTATTTAACGCTTATTATATTACAATTTTATAGTTTGTATAACGTATAACGAATACACTGCCAGTATTAAAATAAATACTTCTTTTTTATTATGAAAGCTATACTCGTATATATATATATTGAGCCTCTTCTTTCATCAAGTAACTACGCAGTACTTAATAAGATTACTTTAACAATAACTCAGTTATACTTATAGTTATAAATAAGGAAATACACTGGAGAATATAATATATCAATTTTTGTACAAGGTGGATTTCTGAATAATAGTTTTATAGATCTCTCTGGGTAGGAAGTTTTCAATAATAAATATTCCTGTACGTTTTAAAAACTATATTTACTAAATGTGCTTTTTTTAGAAAACAGAAAAAAGAAAAGTCTGAACATTTTCATATGATGACGCGCGTGATACTATAAATACTTTTATATGAATTATATGTGGAATTTTAGACACATTAATATAGATGAAGCTGAAGCGACGCTATCCAGAATGGGAGCTATTTTTATCCTTTCCCCAGAACTTGACGGTCCTATAACTTTAATTTTCCTTTTCTGTCACGTTCCAACTGTGTTTAATAATTGCATCACAATTAAACATTAGGAGCTAGAGCTTACATTTCGATTATGATAATAGACATCAAAACTTCGTTTCAGTAAGCGTAATTGCAAATTTGAATATATAATTATATAACTAAATACAGATTTAAATACTTTTGTAATAAAATGTACAAATGTAATACAAATGTAATTTTAAATTGACATAAATAATTTACGAAATACAATAAATATTGAACTACATGTCAATCGACGTCTAAATATTTTAATATAATATGTTGGTTGACATAATTATGCTTGCAATATATCCTCCGATATTATTTCATCTTCATAATTTCTAATTTCGTAGATGTTCTCCTTACTTCCATTTATTTCTTCACATATAAGCCATTAGCAAATTAATTCAATTATAGAAACGCAATAAATCAAGTTTCTTTTTCATCATGTCCTCCTAAATTATTTCCTTCGTTACTCCCTTTCTCTAATTAAAATATATCCAACACTTTCGTATAACATTTCATGTAATTATATAAACTGTAGGAGACCAATCTCATGAGAAAGTTCTCTTTAAAACAATTTGTCTCTGAGATTAATATTGAATTCACTTTTATACTAATAAAATGTTTCTCAATCTCAGACAGCTTTCTCACAGATATTTATTATTTCTCTTTTTTTAATACAGAGGTGAGAACATTCCACGATTTTGTAAGAAAGGAGATCGATAACATTTTGATATACAACAACCTAATATCTTCAAGATTTTACATACCGCTTATGACTTTTTTTTCTGTTTATTACAATCATTGCAACTATTTAAATCGAGACAACTTTTATTTTTATATCATGTGATGGTGGAAAATTTAATTTAACTATTTATAGAAAGAAAAAGTCAATTTATCTGAAAAATGTTTCTGTGAATTATATATTTTTAAAGTCTCAACAATTCAAAATGCCTAACTGTTTTATAATATTCGCAGCCGAATATTTACGAAAATATAGGTATAATAGGTAATAATTAATTCATAAATATAAATAATAATTAAATAAAACACATATCTAGGAACATATTACGTAGTCAGAAAACAGATTACGTCATGTGTATCTCTTTGTCACAATAAGTTTAAATTAGTTTTGTAGATATTACAAAAAAGTAAAGTAACATAACATCCTTCATTATATAATCATATAATTCACTGAATAAATTATCTAAAATATTATTAGTCTTTACATACAATACCAGAAAAAAACAGCATGTCACAAAAAATGTAACATTATGTGCACATTTTGAAAATCAGTTGAAATAAATATTTTTTATGCTCGTTACACTTTTTAAAATTTAAGAATATGACTTTTCCGTCAATATATTTAGATTTTTTTGCTTTTTTAAACTTTTATATCTAAGAAATTGTCACCAACATAAGTGCGCCCGAATTATGATTTTATCAATATTTAATTAAGTGAAACGTTGTCATATACATACATATAATGATTATAACATGATTATAATATTTCTTAAAATGCTTAATGATAAATATGTACAATAAATAATTATATATTTACTTTTCCAATTCTAAAAAATATTAAATTCCAACATGAATAAATGTGTTATTGAGTGATAAATATTCTTGAACCCAAATTCTTGGTTATTGCCGTCTTTATGAATTGAATAAAGTGCTTAAAAATAAAATCAGTAGGTACATACTATATGTTTATACGTATCAAAATGAGTTATAAATAGTGTAATTTTATTAAAATCTTGTTATTATACCATTAACATTACTAGATTTTCTATAGAAATTTAAACTATATTGTGTTATCAACAATATTAAGTATATAGGTGCTATTATTTTCTTAGAATTTAAAAATATTTCATATATTAATGATCTATAGAAGCACAAAATGTGGCATTATACTATACACATGATTTTTATATAATTTTACTGAAATTTCCGTGTCATGCATATGATTTTGTGTACATACATATACCTATATACTTGTGTATATACCAATTACCTAACTCGTATTGTTAGGGTAAACACGATAATGAAGAACTTCAGCTTTTACTTCGCACTACATCTCAGTTGCAGAATTTTTTATTGACTGAAAACTTGTATAAAAACCTCAGAAAACCCGCTTATCAGCATTAGAAGGAAAAACAATGTCAAATCTGAAAATTGACAATTGAAACCTTTAAGAAAATGCGGACAGACGAGTCATTTGATTTGTTTTGGCAGATGGTAACAAAAAAGCAGAAGAAATTGATAAAATTTAGTCCTTCTAAATTTTCAAGAAAACGCAAGACACCAGCACGTTTTGAAGAAGGTTATTCAGAGTCATGCTATCATCCGGATTCCAATTTTGATCATTTTCGTGCAATTTATTTTCAGGCGATTGATATTGTCCTACATACTCTGAAAGACAGACTCGATCAAACAGGCCGACAAGAGATGGAAGAATTGAAAAATATTATATTCAGCACAGAAACTGATAAGAGTGGGGAAGTGGGGGAACGTTTGAAGGGTAATTCAGATATTGATGCAGCTCCTAGCTGCTCAACTTCCATTGTTCCGAGTAGTTCCGCGAAATGATACAACTTTTAGATTCAGAAAGTTGCGACATTCTTGACGTCATAGCCTCGCATCGTCAGTATCCAGAAGGTCAGAAGGAAGCTTGATCAGAAGTTGTTAAAGTTTTAAAGTTAGTACTGTTAAGCCCGCAGCTACCATCTAGCCACCTTGAACATTCACCAAGATAATACTAGACTATTAGATCCTGATTGAATGATCTAGCCACCTTGAACATTCACCAAGATAATACTAGACTATTAGATCCTGATTGAATGATCTAGCCACCTTGAACA
>JAYRBW010125279.1:0-16596 GCA_036023295.1 Invenusta paracnida | reverse complement strand
TTTTAAATTTATTTATAAAATTCCACATTTTTTTTTATAGTTCAAACCTAAATGGAAAATTTGGGGTATAACAACGGCCATTGGTGTTGTAATCAATGTAGGACTGTACTTCTTGGTCAAGAAACGCCTTAAAGGTAAGAATCAAGCTACATATATATAAAGGAATATTATCATATTTTTAAATCTATGAAATGATAATATACAATTCCATTTTTATTAATTTGGTCTATATCATGTTGTAAATATCCACAATTGAACAGTATTTTAATCTAATATTTTTGTAAAAATGGGCAACAAATAAGTCTAACTTAGTAATTAATTCAATTTTTATAATTTGAGGACTAAAGGGAGTTGCAATAAATATGCTAAATTATTTTAAAGTGTCTGTAGATACATAATTCGATACATTTATCCCTAAAACTGTTCTTCAGCTGTAAATATTTTAGAGATATTATTTTTGAAGCAACATTTAAAAAAAGATTTACTAAAAGTATGAAAACTATTAATATCCAATCTGCGTGCATTAATCAAGAGAAATGAACCCCTCTCCATGAATACTCTGTGTTTTAGGCCATAAATATATATACTTGAAAAGTAGTAATTGGATTTTTGTGTTTTAAAACTATTTTATGAAAATAATGTAATTTTAGTGAAGGCAATTAAGTGACTATTTAGGAACTTCAAGATCAGATAAATTTTAAACTTTATAAAATTGTGCTTCACTTGTTAATAAAAATCAAACATATTTTTAAATTTTACCTACCTTTTTTTGATTACTAGAGTTCGAAATAATTTTATACATATGAAGATAGGTATGTCAACATGTTCTGGTTTGTCTTCAATTGTGCTATATAATATTAAACATTATTTATTTTATGAATAGAAAATACTGTGCATGTCTATTTTTTAATTTTCACACAGGATTTCCATTTAATCTTTTTCTAAATATATTTTGTTCTTTATATTTTACAGTGAAATTTAGTTACATAAATATACAGTCCCGGTTATTAAAAACGCAGCACCCTATATTTCAACAATTTTTTAAATAAATTTTAAAATATGTAAAAATAAGCAAACCAAAGAAATAAAAATGATTATCAGTATACATATGTATACTAATAATCTATTATTTTGATAACTTCAAATTTTTCATAAAATTATTTCTTTGTCTGCGTTATAAATTAATCACATTTTGACTATTGCATAATAAGTTAGACTTTTTCTAGACTTTTTCCGGTGCATTTCAGCAATTAAAATTTGTCAGTACATTATGTCCAACATATACATATAATGAATTCAATAGTTATCATCCGGCAGGGAAAAAAACGCTCCCATGAAGCGTAGCCACTCCCTGATGTTGGCTACTGGATCTATCGGAGGATCGGGAAGGTCTATCACAAGATGATCCGGGGGAGGCGGTGACATTCGGTGTCCCGGAGGGTGAGGCTTCAGAATTCGGTCCGGGAGATCGTTCAGGTATACCTCTAAGAGAAAGTTCTCTCCTCACGGAGGCAGACGCATGGGCGAAGCGATCCGATGGTGAGCTTGTGGCAAGTGGACTTCTTGCAGGAAGGCTCGAGTCCCCGGTGGCAGGTCGTCGCTGTCGACTGAAGAGGCGCATGGGGAGAAGAGTTGGCCCCTCAATTCTGGAAGGATTGATGAGACCGTCTCGGAGGAAGGCCCGCCGCTGGACTGGGTCAACGACAGGCGAGGAGAGTTTCCCGAGGGGGGAAGAATAAGATTGCGTAAGTTAATTTGATTAACGTTAGCATACTGCAGGATCTGTGCAACACTGGGCAAACGCCAAGGTCGGAGACCTTCTAGTGGAGAGGCTGGCGAGGGTGCGCGAAGAGGAGTAGTGGACGGAGTGTCTGTGGACGACTCGTCAATGTCAACTCGATGTGCGTCGAAGGCCGCCTGATGTCTCGCAGAAGCGAAACTATTCCTTGGCAGGAGGTGGGGGGGCTTCTTTCCGGACTTTTTGTCGGGCTGTCCAGATTGTCCCCTCCTTGTTTTGATGGTAATTACAGACTTTCAATATCTATATATAACTTTCTAATAGCTAGCTGTATATATACTATAGGCTATAAGCTATCATATCGTTGCAAGTATAGCCCACAGCTGCATAATATCTAATTTTCGAAGTTCAAACTAAATCGTAAATTATATAATCCAAAAAACATTTCATCGAGAATTTTTATGACGTACTACCTTTTTATGCATTAACATTTTACTGTCAGCCATTATTTTTTTGTAAATTGTATTTAAAACTTGTAAAGCAGTTGTTTACTATACAAATCTGTATTTATTTTATATTGGAACAGTTTTTTTATTATAATGAAAAAAATGTATCAATTAATACATATATCTGTTGACATTATTTATAAAGGCATATTTTCAATGAAACAAAGTCTGAAATCAATATTTAAAAGCAATTAAATTATATATACAATGTTAACCACTTGTTTCTGTTTACGGGTAAAGTAGTGTGTTGCATGTCACGATGCAAATTTATTATTTAAGAGCAATTTATGATATATATATATATAGACCATACCAATAAATTTGACCGCCTGTAACTCGAGCAACTTGTGACATTGATTCATCACCTACAGCACTCATCCAACAGCCAGTAGAATGTCGAGGCTTCATGTTTCGATATTAAAATATATTTTCATATCATTTTGTTCCCATATTCCTCGGTTGTAGCTAAGTATAATTTCGTGTAAAATGCGGTGGAGTGGTTTCTCTATGTTTGTATACTCTATAGTCTGGAAGATATTATTTGTTATTAGCTCGTAACAATTCTACTTCAAAATATCTGCCCGAGACAATATTTTTTTAAATGGATAACAGAATTCGATTACTCTGCTTCTATTTGTATAGAAATTGAAAAAATTTGTCGATTGCCCTTTTTGCATCTAATGTCTTCATATATATACATGCTGAGCTGGCGCGTCGGAGCGTTTCAAAAAGGGGGGGCTGTGATAGCCGAGGGCACCCTTGACTGACATTTTATTTAGAATTCTATAGCAAAAAACTTCAAAATTCCTTTGAAAAATATTTTTTATTAAAAAATGTTTTTTGAGCATTAGTTAACTATAAGTTATGTACATATATTGTACATACCTAATGCACGTATTAGGTATACAATATACAATATTATACATGAATAATAATACGGTATTTAACTGCATGTGTTATATTATATAGTAAGTGTATGTAAGTAATATGCAACTATAAGTTATATGTAATAATTATACAATTAACATATACCCCTGCAACAATTAGTCGTCTTAAGACGACTTATGACGTCTAAACAAGTATCCAAAAACTCGTCTTAAGACGTACACTTTTGACCGTTAGGTAGACGTGAAATAGACGTCCTAAAAAAGCCTTAAAAAGACGTCCTAACACATCTTATTTTTTACCTATATAGACGTCATAACACATCTAATTTAATCTATATAAAGACGACTTAGCATGTTATATTTTATCTATATATAATAAAACCTTTTAAGCAATAAAGAAATTTGTATATATATATGTATGCTTTATTTTTACATAAAATTTCAATTATACTATACAATAAAAAAATCAAGCAATTTTTCAAACATAAGTAAAATTTTATCGCATGTAATAACTATTATATATGCAGTCTAAAAATTGGAGTCATGAAAAGAAATGATTTTAGACATTGAGATAGAGCAAAATATGAAACGAAAACATTAAGGTGCAAAGATATGAGTAGAGCTAAGTGTTGAAAAAAGGACACTTAATGGTAAGCCAATGTTAAAAGTCAATCAATGCCAAACAGTACAATGAATAAAACATATACACATTAAAAAATATAAATCTATATATTACAGAATTACGAAATGAAATGCGTAATTCAATAAAGATATCGCGTGTAAAATAAATTACAATTTTTGTAAACAAACAACACCAAAAAATATTCACTGTAATGTTAATAATTACATATATGCATTTCAAAATTGAAATTTATAAAAATATGGTTGAAAACAGTTAAAATATCATTAAATTCAAACCAATAATCTATGTAAATTGTCTGAATAAACTAAAATATGTAGCAAGTTTAAATATAGTAAAAATAGGCCATGTGTGGATTAATATGCACTAGTAATATGAATACTACATTTCAAAAGATTATTGCAGTAATTTTTAGCCAGTATTAAAGATATATGTACAAAAACATAGTTACTTTCAAGAGCATAAAGTGAGAAATGCAGAGTAAATCAAAAACATTTTAGTCAATAGGCTGGACTAGAATGTTTGATTTTAAAAGGATAAAAAAATATGTATACTGTAGTGGAAATATGTACCACGAAAAAATCTATCATTTTAAAAATTCTCTAAAATGGCGATGCTCAATATATGTACATATAATAAAAATATAAAAAAATAGCTTATACTGTAATGTAGTATAAAAAAATTAGCGCCATATAAAGAAATGTTTATAGAAATTGACACACCAATCAAAATATGAACGAAATGTTTTTACAAGGTGTAAAGATATTAATAGAGCTAGAAGTGTTTGAAGGACACAATGGTTATCCAATGTTAAAAGTCAATCAATGTCAATAAGTACAATAAACATATACACATTAAAATCTATAATGACTTAACAGAATAGCGAAATAAAATGTATAATTCATAGTGTAAAAATAAAATACGTAATTTTTCTACCACTAACATTCAATTTAAAAATTCACTAATTATGATACATTTGCATATTAAAAACAATCTGTAAAAACATTGGTTTGAAATAGTTAAAATTTGATATCTTGCATAACAATAATCTGTGTAAATTGACTGAATTAAGTTAAAATGTGGTCAAAATAGCCAATGTGTCGATCAATATACACAATTAATAATATAAATAATGATTTAAAAAAGATTATACCACAGTAAATATCCAGTATTAAAGATTTGTGAACAACAAGAGCATAAAGTGAGAAATGCACTGTCAATTAAAAACATTTTAGTCAATAAACAATAGAATGTGTAATTTAAAAAGGATAAAAGAATAAATTAAATATACTTTTGTGGAAATATGCAATACGAAAAACTACCAATTTAAACATTCTCTAATATGGTGATGCTAAATATATGTACATATTAAAAAAATAAAGCAAATAGAACAAAAGCCTATTAATCGATTGACACAGTATATACAAAGATTTACCAAAACGTAAATATTAATCAGTATCGATTACATAATTTTGTCCCACTGATGCTCGGCTAGGAGTGCCAGACAATCGCCTCTCCACCTTGTCTTTTTTACTTTTCTGGAGCTGTGGCATTCTTTTTAAGACCTCAGATAGCGCCCTGGTAACCTTTCTTTCCACAGAGTCCATAGTCGCCTTTTGCATGGCCGGTTGCGAGATGCGAATAGCAACTGATCAAATAAAAAAAAGTTTAAAGGAATCCTAGTTTAATACCTTAAAAGGTAGCTGTACTTAGATAAAGAAATAGGTTTAACATGTAAGGAGAATAAAATTTAAATGAGAAATTAGAAAAATAATTCAGGAAATCCTAGTTTGAATAAAAAGTTTAGATCCTAGATTAACGCGATTTTTTAAAGAAATAAAAATACAAAATTCAGTATTTAATATTTTTGCACAATATATATAATTGTTTTCTGGCGTGTAGACAATATAGTTTATAGACTTCTAAGAAAAACATGACTTATCAGTATTATAAAATAATTAATACTTTTGGCACCTAACATACAAAATTGTTTTAAAAACTTACCCACAAATAAAGGCACAATTCCCAAATCCGCTGCCGACAATTTATCCCTTTGGCCATCACGATTATACTGGACCCAGAGATCCACGGTACCAAGAGATAGAAGCATCCTCTTGACGCACGTTTCAATGGAACCAGTACATTGAAAACTAAGAATATTTGCCTGTAAAAACGATTATGATAGATCAAATGTTATTTTTATTTTCACATACACATTGAAATGATTTAAACATAAAATTTAAATGTTATACGAAAGAAACATAAATTTCTAATATACATAAATTCGAAAACACAAACACGCAAATAATGTTTTTATATATAAAATATTAGGAACAGTAACGAGCAATTGCCTGATTTGTTTGGGTATTTATATTATATAATTAAATAATTTAGATAGATACATACTCTAGTTGAATTTTCATATTGAAAACATCGATATTATACAGATATTACAACTAGATCGGTAATCTATAATATTTTCTTCAACAACGCGTGTTTGGCAAAATTGAAAGATGGCTGTGATTATGATGGTTGTGATTGGCTAATGGCTAAAAATCAATGCTGAATAATGACGAATTAATTAACTATTGGTTAATTTGCCTAACACGAAATGTTGAACAGTTTATCATAGAAAAAGTTTAGATTGTTGATCTAGTAGTAATATGTAAGCAGTATACAATATCTATGATTGAAAGTGGTTTCAGTTTAATACAAGTACGCCCATGCTCTATCAATAATGCAAAGATTTAATATAAACATAAATCTTAAAGCTATATACAGGATTATTACGCTTTCACAATATAAAATATCATGGTTTATTTCAATTTTTATAGGATGTAAAATAATAAAAATTTTTGAAAATTTATTGGACAATGTATTATTTTATTGTGCAATAGAAAATAGTAAAAATGTGGAAATATCACAAAAAAATATTAGCAACAAATTATTTAATTAATGACTGATAAAACGAAAAAAACATTATTAAAATACACATTTATTATAAATAACCATTTTAATTCAGACAAGTCGCCGAAGATTTTTGCCAAGCGTATATAAAAAATAATTTCCTATATACATATTTAAAAATTTATTTTCCATAGAACGTGGCAAACTTGAATATACGGCTATATGTTTAAAATAAATAAGATTACAGCAGCAGTTTTTAATACATATATTATAATATAGGTAGTATCATATAAATAAATTTACTCAGTGAACATAGTCGTATCTCTTAATTGATTTGTAAACTTGCAATATTTGTTTTTGTTGGGATAACTAACTTGACTAATACTTTATCCCATAATGTAACTATATATTTTTTGAGCTGTCAATATACAATATTTATTATCTAATAAATTTATCTACCTTTTATGCTGTACCAAACGAATTCTTTGTCAACAAAATGTATATAAATATATTGCAATAGTATTAAGAATTGACTTACATTATATCTATACTTCAATTTGTTCAGCAAAACAATTATAACACTAATAAGATTTTATTAAAAAATATATATATATTTATAAAACGGTTAACTTTATGTATGTAGTAATTCTATGTTTAATAATTATGTACTAATAATTACATATGTTTGTAGTAATACTTAAAATTTACACAATGCATCTAAAACTCACTATTTCTTTGTATCGTGATGTATCTTCAGTAAAACCTCGAATACATTTCTTTATATCCTCCGGAGTGTTGGATGGTTCGATTCGAGTTGACTGAAGATTTGACTGTATGTTCGAGTCATTCCTATTAAGCAATACTCTATTTACCAATTCCCGGATCTCGAGTAATTGCTGTTCTATACGAGCATTTTGAATAAAAAGTTCACGAAGTAAATCTAAAATTTGAACGAGAATACACAACATAATGCCAATTACTAAAAATGATAATATTTATCAGTTATTAAAAAAAAAAATTTAGAAGTAAACAAATAAAATATACAGTGAAAAAATACATATAATGTTTTAATATTATTTCAAGATTTTGATCAAGTTAATTTAAAATATTATTTAATATAACTTGTAAATATAAGGGAATTAATTGAACAAAGCTTTATATAATTTAAATGCTCATATTATAAAACTATTTCAATTATTTTTCTTTGTAAATATATTTTATATAAATTTAGTGTATATCTATCAATTTATTAATTTGAAATATTTTGTTACAACAGTTATATATGCAATTATATTATGATTTCGTATAGGTAGTACTCATTTCTCTATTAGTATAAGTTGTATTAGATTATAATGATATACATCATGGTATTACATTTTAGATCGATTTAAAATCATTAATGTCTGTCTCTCTTTACATATCTAGATAATACTACGTCCTCTGTAAAAGAAGCTTATCCAAGTTTTTAGGTGGTTTTTATTTATTTTGACTTTAATAAGATGTCTAAAATCTCTGTAAGCGTAACCTGACAAATAAATAATTATCATTAAAAAAATTACCGGTCTTATTTCCGATTGGAGTAGTGGGCGGAGTAATTGAAGGTGCTGAGCGAAGTGGAGTTGATGTGCACACATTTTGAGTTGAAGGTATGGGGGGAGGCGATTCAAGGCATATATCAACTTGCGTGACAGAAGGCGATTCAACATCCATCGCCGGTCGACATCCATCCGTCGACGGAGCACTCGTAGAGGAAAGCGAGCAAACTGGAGGATTAGGGGGGCGGCCATCTTGCATAAATTGGATTTTTTATTACTGTGCTTTATCTTCTTTGCCTCCACACAATTATTTTCTGTTATCAAGCGACCCGGTGCCTCTCGCTTTCTTTTCTGGTCTAGGTCAGTTGTATCCAGATCACCTTTTCTTATATATTTTTCCAATTTGTGCTGAATACATTCCAGTGTATCTATAGAAGAGAAATATTGCCAAAAAATAAGTGCTTAAGAAATTAAATCGCTTAGGATTTCTTAAAAGATTTTCATTTGATTATCTATATTTAAAAAAAGCCATATGCATAAAACAATTATCTGGTGAGTTAATAAAAACAAAGATAACATTAAAGAGGTGATTCTAAAAGGAAACATTTAATCTAAAAAATATTATTTCAGTCTAAATTAAAAACAAAAACTACAAATGCTTTTAATTGAACATTTCAATGAAAATGGAGTACCTATGCAATAACGTATTAGTTTCAAAAATCAAAAATCAAAAATAAACTTTACTGCTAACCTTTAGTGGCTAGCACTTTGCATTTGAATAATCCCCAAGTAGACTTAGGCGATATTTGTTTTCGAAGGTAAAACTGAACACTGCCATATTCAGATTTTGGAGGGTATCTAACACAAAGAGAGCCGTCTACAGTCTGGAGCCAGTTCTCTAGTATGATACCGTATTCGTCCTGTTCAATAAAGTTAGCGAGGGAGTACATCTAGAAATCAGCAGAAGAAAATACACAAAAAATAAATAATTTAATAAATATAATTAATATTTTACAATTTAGAAAGTTTTGTAAAATCTTCACAAAGTAACATTAACTAATAAATTGAAAATATCCGTTTTTATATAAATAGTTAAATAACTTACTAATTTTAATATAACAATTTTTTACGAAATCTTGATAAAGTAATTAGAAAATAATAAATCGAAAAGAACATTTTTATTATGAGGTAATTAAGACTATTCTAGGTGGTTATATATTATAACGTAAATCTAATAAAATAAACAGCGTGCATAAATCTACAAGTTTAGCGAGTTGTGTTCATGTTTTTCATTCGCTTACTTTCAATAAATAAATGTTTAGTTAACAGCTTAAAATCATAATTAACTCTTATTTATTTAGTGTATAAAAAATATCTTTGTACATCAAATCTTCCCTAGCAATTAAGCTTACTAGTAAGAATGCCCTATTCACTATTTATTAAAAAATACGATGACTTCACCACCACTTACTAGATGGAATCGGTATATGTGTGTAGTATAGGAAGAAATGTATTTTCGAACTTAAAAAGTTTGCACAAGAATAAGGATTTATGAACAGTGATGAACTGGCGACTCCATTGATTTCCTTGAAAAATATGAAGAATGCTGGGATGCAATGGATGGATAAATGCATCAGTTGAATCAATCAGTTTGAGTCCCGTAAAAATTACATCATTTTTAGAATCCACTGTGATCGATCTTACTTTTAAAACCGATAAGTTTTTCAATAAAAAATAGGAATTCGCTCCGTTTGTTTTGATTGTAGTGTGATTTAAAGCAAACGATTTAACATATTTTTTGAAAGACAGTTCAGAATAACGAGGAGTTTCCTTATTGTTATCTTCCTGAAGTGTGGTCATTTGTCCAAGATGCTGTCCCCGCTCTATGATCCTGTTTGAAAGTTGTTGTAAAGGAAGATTTGGAGATCGAATAGAAGATTTTATAAACCTGTTGAAGTTCTCGTATTTAAAGCAACTGAAGTTGTCAGCTGACCCCAAGCGATTGCAATCTTCAATTAAATGCAGCATGTAATGTACATTTAATGTGACAAACTCCTTACCGAATAAAACGGCTACATTGTTAATAAATGTCTGAGCTAATTGCTTACAATAGTCATTCATAGTACGAGAAAGTTGAGGGTGGCAAATAATTCGGAAAACTATCATTAAATATTTCAAAACCTCAAGGTATTCCGGATTTGAGACATACTTTTTTAAAAGAAAGAAACCAATATATGAACCAAATAATCGGAGCTCAGTAGCTTTCCACAAACCTAAATGTTTTAAACTTCGAGGTTTTCTGGAAAAATCAGAAGGTATGTGTTTTCGACTTTCAACAAGACGATCTCCAATTTGCTTGAGAACGTTTTCTGTTAATCTCACTTCTTTTGGGCCCGTTCTTAATTTTTCTAATAATCGAAGAACAACACCACTACACATACAATGCATGTAGTCAACAGGGAAAAATGTAACCATGTCAATGTCTAATCGTTCCATAGGTGAATTGCCAATATGATGTTCAGCCTGCAAACGTATTCTAAAATTTTCATTAGTTCTCAGATCACACTCTGTTTCTAAAAATACTCGTCTCATATTTACATCAACTCCTTTTTGTATGCAACGGTCACATGCAAAATAAGCATTGTGTCCTTTGGTACACTTAACAAATGACTTGGCTGGTAGATCACAACAACAGAACTTTAAATTTAAAGTATACAAAATTCCTTCAATTTCGACATTAATCCCAAGTGAAATTATTTCTTCAATAATATCTTCCAAAAATTCAGAAACAACAGCTGGTTTAGAGGTACCATAATAAACTCCGACGATGAAAACAGAATTTGTTATTCCAGTTAAGGAAGCTAATATTGGCCAACATCCAGATATTGTACTTGAAAAAAGGGATAGTCCATCAATATTTAATTCAACGTTTAAGACGCTATCTGTAAATTTAGTTGAAAATTCTTTAAGGCCATTTAAAAGCCCGAAATGGATATAATTTCCCCTAGTTATCGTTTTAATGACTGGCTTTCTGTGAACTTTGTTTCTCGAGAGCAATGTACGGGCATCTTTTGGCAAAGTTCTATCATACTTTCTCATTTTATCTAATAAAACTTGAGTATTTGACAGCGGCTGATTAGTTTCAATAGCAAAATCTTGAAGATCTTTCTTGAAGGAATTACCGTCTAAGCAATTAGTTTCTAATTCACTAAGTGACGTATCAGATGCTTCAGTTGAGTCATCTGATGGAACATATTCAATATGACATTCTTCTGGATTAGACCTGCTATATTCAACATGAATTTCACTATTTGAAACTTCTAATGATGAATCAGACGTATTATTTTCAGTAGGATTGGGATTTCCCATTCTTTCCGAAGTAATTTTTAAAATTTTTCTCCGTTTTGAACGTACTGAATGCATCTGAAAATATTTGCAAAGAAGAACTAAGTGTGCTGTATTAAAATTCTATTTCACTGAATAGTTTACACATCCTACTTTGAAATATTTAAAAAGCATTGAGTAGGTACATAATCCACAACATAATATGTTCTATTTTAATAGCACTCTAATTAAAATGATTTGTCATTAAACACAAAATAATTATTGAGTTTATAGATAAATTATACAAATATTATATTAAAAATATATATTTTCATGATTAGATACTATACCAAATTTAATAGCTTATTTGTTATATATATATCCTTTCTAAAATGTCATACTATTTAAAAGTTGGAAAATTATCATTAAAGTGGTAATTAAATGTTCCTAGATAGTACAAAACTTTAAAAATATTGAAACTGACCTACAATTAATATTATATCAAACAATATTAATAATAACTAGATAAGAAATATTATATCTAAAGTACTTTTTATTTTTAGGTTATATTTGTTTATATACAGAGTTTTTAGTATATGTCAGGACTGTTTTCTCTGAAAAATTTTGTAGTTTTATATATTTGTTATCATTAAAAATATAATGCATATTTAGATACTTATATAATATTAGTATGTAATATAACTTAACCATTCCAATATGTTTGCATAGCCACATTAAGTTATATTCACTTTTCTGAAATATTTATGGTACATCTATTTGATATACCATCTATAAATTAACACAACTAGATCACTGAATCATATTAAAACAAGCATCTAAAGTACCTACCCCATACTATATTTCTAAGTGGTTTGAACTAGTTAGTTTTAAAAATTGCATAATTATATACCTAATATTATGATTTACTATTTTTTTTATACTATCTATAAGTAGAAATATTATATTAAATGCATTACAAATTAATTATGCATTATGTAATAATGCATTATATATTAATAGTAAAATAATTAAAATTTCCTGAAGATCTACAATATGAAATTGACTAAGATATATATATATATATATATATAATAATAGGAATATAAGATAGATTGTACTATATATACACATACACAATAAATCCCTTTTTAAATATTTATAAATGTATAATATAAATTTTCAGTATGTTTTAAAAATACAAAATTAATATATATGAGTCAATTAAAAATAGGACAAAAAAATATACATGGTAAAAATTTCCCCTGAACCTCTTTTTTCCCTGACCACTGTGAACTCTGTGTAACCTAACTTAAGTACTCTTTGCTTGCTAACCATATCTCTGGTTGTGTTACTAAATCAGCTATAATGTGATTAGTCAGATTAGGTAATATGGCAAAAAGATTACAAATTTAAGTGTGAGGGAAATTTATAAATTGTATAGGTATAGTGACCTAATTGTATATCAACTCAGACTAAAGTCAACATGGACTTAAGTCAACCCAGACCCATTATAATAAACTTGAAAAAAACACTATGAATACTTTTTTTCTTCATTTATTTGTAGCTAAAAGTAATATAATGATATTTTAATAACTTTATAATATTAATTTCATCAAAAGAAATAACATGTTATACAATTTATGAATGTGTGCTGTAATGAAGAACATTTATATATAAGTTAATAAACTATAATTAAAATTCATGTGTAAATCTGAAAAGATTATAATTAGACAAAATTTAATTTGAAAAATAGTTAAAAATTGTCACATTTATTACTGTTAAATAATAGTAAAAGTATATATAATTATTAAAACAATCACCCAAATATTACAAAAATGCTAGAAAAATTAATGCAATAAAACTTTTCACCTGAAACTATCACCTAAATGCAAGATCTTGACATAACAAGTGTGTATAATTTTGTCTAATCATATCACCTCACAGCCAGACTGTAGCTTTTTTATGTTTCAAATTAAGAAACCTCTTAAGGCAAATAATTTTTGATTATATATTCAGCAGGTGTATCTTGAAACATATCCATGTCATAATGTACCCTAGGCAAAACATACCCACCCAAATCAAAATGCACCTAACTACTCAAGTGAAAATGTGCCTTTAATATGTGTTTATAAGAATAAAAACAATTTAGGAATCACACTGTTTATAAAGGTTAATATTTAAAAGCACAAATTTATTGGAATAATTTTATACTGTGTATATTAAACAGATATAGCACATTGGTAATATTATTTTGATTTTAAGCTCCCAATAAAAGTAAATTTCCTTTATTAACGCCAAATTTAACAAAAAAGAAGTAACATTAATGATTAAAAAATGTCAATTCTTTGGATTTTTATGTATGAACTTTTAAGCAATTATTTATTAAAACACATAGCATAATTCTAAAATTGTTCATATTCTTATTTCTATCAACATATATTAAAGGTATGTTTTGACTTGGGTAAATTTTGACCAGCACCCCATTCAGCCTGTATGTAAAATGTGACTTAATCTTCTGCCTTTGACTCAGGCAAACCTAATTTTTTAGGCTCTTTTCAACCTGTGACTGTTAGGCAAAACTTTTTTAGTGATATTATCAACATAGTAATATTTGAGTGTCTACTCTAAGTCTAATCATTTATTTATACAGCTTAATACTCAAGCCTATATTCTATCCAGTCCTGCCAGAAAAAACCAACAGAAAATCAAAATCTTTCTTATATTTTACTAGTTAAATTAGTGTAATCTCCAGCAGGAAATCATCATGGAATGCAGCCTCTGGTTAATACTACTAGTAATATTTACCTAGATAAAAGCCTTGATTTTAGCAAAAAATATTTTAAAATCTGACAGCTGTGAAATAGTTTATATACTTTATTATAAAACAGTTTAATGCAAATTACAGACAGTTCATACCCAAGACATAGCATACCCATGTCAAACTATACTTAAGACAAACTGTACCTATTAATGTGGAAAGATTTTTATATATGTATAAAGTAATTATATAAACTTATAATAAATTGATATTCAAAGTCAATAAATTGGTTGTATATAGTTTTTTAATAGTAAAATAATGGCATAGAGTATATTCAAACATAGATATAATCAATTACATGAAATAAAAACAATTGTTCACTGTGCAATATGTAATTATTTTATCTACATATATATACATTATGTACTTTATTCAGGTAACATTTTATCTAAAATGAAAGAAAATAATAATTAATGACTATGTACAAATAGTATATTAAAGACTAATGTACTATAGTACAAAGTCAACCTGTTTTAAATCTAATGTATTTTAGTCTTGACTCTTGGGTACATCTTGTCTCAGGACCTGAGACTGTTTTTCTAGTTCTACCTTTGGAATAATAGAAATTATATTTTGCACACAATGTACTATGTAGACATTGTTATGTTAAAATTGACTGAAAAATATACTTATTTGCTCTTACAATTAATTTAATATAAATATTATTTATTTATAGTATTAAAATATACTTTTTCTCTACCCATATTGCGTGGCATTACCAATAAATAAAATTTATCAGAAATTATTTTTATTGGTGAAATGTACAGTGCAATGTATATGAAATCAAGATATACGCAAAAGTTTACTATACTCTGTAATCGAGTATCAATTGACGCAAATGGATATTTTTACTGAAATTCTCATATATACCGTAATATTTTCCATTCCAAAGTGAATTCAAAGATAAAACTAGTGTGTCACAATACAAAATATTTATTCATGCATGAATAAAAATCAAAAGTACGTTTATGTACATAAAATATATACAGAAATAGCAAAAATTACGTAAAAAAATGCGAAGAATTCGAAATATATGAACGAAAATAAGAAAATGAATAAATTCTTAGAAACATTATCGAGACAAAACATTACCAAAACATACAAGTGAAAAATATGTCAAAAGAATGTCAAAACTATCAATTGTTTGCGTACCTATCAAAGAGAAAAACATGTCAAAGAATCCCAAAAGAATGTCAAAACTGTCAATTGTTTGCGCACCTATAACATATGTTTGTCAAACACTTACCACATACTGGACGGTTGCATCAGATACACTCATTTACAGTTATATCTCTAGTGCAATGAACCTTAACAGTACATTTGGCGCGTCGTGCAAGTGGTGGACGTTGTTCGAAAGGTGGAAGAGGTTCTGGAGTTTCTTCAGGTTCTTTAAAATCTCTAATTTTAAATTGCGTCAGATACTATTTTGTGGTTGGCATTCATTAATTTTTGTTTAAAACATTTTTATGCGCTTCTTTTGGATTTATTTACATTTTTGCGGAGCTATGGATTTTATATTAAAAAATGTAACTTTTTATACTTTTTCCACATTCGCTTCTTCTAACATTTATTAAAATTGTTGATAAAAATTATTTTGATCAACATTAATATACTATTTATGATATCACCTTACTCGTATTTTCTAGGATAGCCTATTTTATATAATAATTACAATTGATTAGATTTAGACAGTTGTTGACACAACTATGTCTATTGTCATTGCCATTAGTTAGATATTGTTTATTTTAAATATAATTAATGCTACTATTTTCTAACTTTGAAAATGTATAAAGGCTTCATATTAATCATGTCAATTTTTTTTTAATTCTTCACTTTGAGTTTGAAAAGAAGTGATTTTTTTAGTACAACATTGCATTGGAACACATTTAGTTTGGTGCTGCCCTACTTTTAGTGATGCAAAAAATTACTTTAAAAGAAACGATTGTCACAGTTGTAACTATGATGTTGCTGATATGTGAAAAACTGAAGCAATTCTTAAACTAAATAACTAAAGTACCTATATAGTATTAAATATCGTTATATCTATTACTCGAGAATCTTGACTAATAATTTTTTTTACTATTACTCAAGAATATTCCACCGAAAAAAATAATAAGAGATTTTAAAGAATCTCGCAAATTATAAGTTAAGTTATTATATATTATATATATAAAATATATTATTTGCAGAGATTATCAAATATTAATAATTATAATTTGCATTTCTATCACTATCTTTGAC